>JARJDZ010011042.1:0-12624 GCA_030264555.1 Aleochara sp. GC000083
AACTTGCGAACAACAAGCGACCCATTATACTTGTTAATGACATCAAAGATACAAGTACTGCTATACTTCAATGTGAGAACGAGAGGAGTTTGATGTATCACAAATCCAGCCTGAGGTTATTGCATATTTGTGTCATAAATTACGAACCTTACGCTTAAATTTCCCCAATATAATCAGGATTTCGATAGTAGAACAACTCAATTTTGAAATCCAGAGTTGAATTATAATTTTATACCAAAATATTTCTTTTGATATCACATGTCTCTAAAAATATGAACCCACACTTCCAATTTTGTATGCAGAGAACAATTTTAGAAATAGACCGCAAAAATATTTTTGCAACATCGTTAGCTTAATGATAAATAAATAATAGAACCAACAAAGCCTTTTTAAATACAACAGGATAAAAAGTGGGTAAAATATTTGAAACTATAAAAGGTATTTTCAACAGTAAAAAGTTTATTGTGTTTGCTGTGAAGTTTTCATGGTGAATAAACTTTATATTGATTGCTCTTTATTGCCGAAATAAAATTAATTGATATGACCATAACTGTTATTGCACCAAACGCATTTATTTGAACCAGATTATTTATTCGTTCTTTTTTATTGCGTAAAATAAACGTGCATTGAATAAACAAAAGAACTGAATTTTTTGACTGCAAAAAAACCAAATAGATATCGAAACAAAACCCAAAAATTCATTTATGATTTTATTACAAAAATAAGGATTCCTTACAAAAATACATTGGGACACAGCATTTAATACATTTGACGAATCAAGGATAACATCTAGAAGTGATGACCATGATGGACTTGTGGATGGTCAGCATGTCNTATCCTTAAATTCTGGTACCTGGTACTTACATGTGGGTAATGTTCTTCATGATGATGACCATGGTATCCTAGATCACCTCCATGATGGTAGTCGCCATGGGCAACATGATTGTTGACAGATGCGTAAGAAGTGGCATGATGATGTTGGGCGAAAACGCAGGCCAAAGCCGAAGAAACCAGAAGGATTTTGAAGAACATTTTTCTTGTTGGTTTGTTGTTGTTGCTGTTGAGGTAGCAAGTGAGTTGTGTGCTGCTGATAAGTTTTTTCGCCGGATTTATACCCGAAACCACCTCCCAAAAGCGATTTTGGCAACGCATTCCAAAAATGAACTTTTCATTTGTGTAACTCTTTGTCTTGCAGCATTTTATTGTGTCTAGAATTTCGTTTCCCGGTTGCCGCACGCACAATCCACACATTTCGTGTTGTGTAATTAATTAAGCACTCTACGTTGATTAACAGCGTTTAGTAAGTACTTAACCAGCTGTACCGAAACTCGTTTTTTACCTCAACATGCTCCACATGCAACGAGGCCCAAAAGTTGGCAACTTATTTGGATAGGACCTCGCATGTGTCGGCTGCGTAACAATTATTAGATAATTGTCCGAAAATATTGTTTATGCATGAATTCATTTTTCTACCATATCATATGAATCGCCCAGTAATCCGTTCACTCTGTCGATTTTGATTTCATCTAAAATAATAAACCGATCTATCAGTATGTGTCTCAATAACTTTTACTTTTTGTTTGGTTCTCTCGTTGGTCCTTTTTACGACATCTCAGACCATTTGTCTAAGTAGGTTAGTAATTGTTGTGCGTCGATGAAAAATTAATCAATATCGCTGAGTAATACCGCGTCGAAATACTTTACTAATTAATCAAGTACAAATTAAAATGACATGTAATCAATCAATTTGTGGATCGTTTTTTGCCGCTCTGACGTCTCGTATAAATTGTCGAAGTTATTGACTATTAAACTGGATAATTAAGTAATTACATAGTTGTAAGGGCAAAACTTTTGCGCCTTTCCTCCTCAATTAATTACTCCAACCAACTTCAAAGTTTGTCTTGCACGACATGGACACGAAATTCACTTGTTCAATGGTTGTGATATAGTGAAATGTTTGATTCACTTGAACGCATTTGGGCACATTCGGACGAATTCCTCGATGGGAAATATAAATTGGAAGTTAACAAATAATAACATGGCGTGAGGAAATTTGAGGGAAACAAATCAAAATGTCAAACGACCCTCGAAAGTGTTGGCTTGCAGCGTTCCATGCAAACGTGCAGAAATTCATTCAGCTTTACACAGACAGCTTCGAATGAGATTCCTCCTTAAAGTTTAACATCAATTAGTTTTCCTCGAATTGGCGTTGCGCTAACTTCGAGTCAATGCATCTAAGTTTTAATGAGTAGCAATAACTCGATTCCACTTTGGCAAATTGATCTTATTACTCGATTTATAAAGGATAATTTGAAGCGATGAAATTAGATACAAATTATATTTCAATGGTTTTATTAAAAAAATATATTCTGGATCACATTTCTTATATCTTTAGCTATTTAATGATGATGGGCTTGTGGATGGTCAGCATGTCCTGAGTATTTGACCTCAGCATTGAAACCATTGTGCTTGTCGGAGGTGTAATGGACGGTGCGAATCCTGCCATCAGGTTGGACCAAGGTGTAGTATCCTTTGACGACATCCCCATCGCGTTCTTCATGTTGGGACTTGATGTCATGGGTGTGGAGGTCCTCAACGCCATATTTGTATTCATATTTTGGGTGATGCTACACAAGAAATTCAATCAATCATCTAGTAATCTTAAAGGACCATAAAAACTTACATGAGGGTAATGTTCCTCGTGATGGCCATGATGACCCAACTCAGCCCCATGATGGTAATCTCCATGGGCAACATGGTTGCTGACTGAAGCATAAGAGCTTGCATGATGGTGTTGGGCCAGGGAACAGGCCACAACTGAAGCAAGAAGTAGGACTTTGAAGAACATTTTGGTTTTGGACTTGTTGACTTGTCTTTGTTAAAGAACAAATTGACTGATGTTGATAACCAAATACCATCGATTATTTATACCAATTTTTGTCCACTGAATATTTGAAATTGGAAGAGGGGATATGTGGGAACCTGGATTGTTAATTTGTTTGGTAATTTCGTTTATATTTAGCTGTCTACTTAATTTCATTAAGCATACTAATGTGACGTAACAAATGTGCATGTGTTATTCGTTGTACACTCACTTATTTTTTGTTCACTTTTCTTCCGCATTTACTAACCAAATTTATGCTGGCCACAACGAGTTTACTCTGAATTTATTTGTTCGAGATATGCCAGTTGCATGAACAAATGTATAGCATGCATTCTGTCGTATTTAACTTTCGTAATTAAATTCATTATCACTATGAAAAAGTTTAATTTCATTACTAATTCCAGTAAAATTTCACTAACGTCTTGTTTATGGTAATGTTATGGCTCATTTCTTTTATGGTGTTAGCTTCATATGTAGAGTAATTAGATAAGTTCATAGCCCATAAGTATTTTATTATAAAATTTTATAATTTGATAAAAAAAATACTTTTTTATCATAGTCATTTGTAAAGGTATCTGTTATCTGTTAATAATAGCTAAACAGCAAACTATTTGTAATTAACTTTCGCAGGCAAATATTTTCATTTTATTGCAATAAAATTATTTTGGTTATTCTATTAAAATAATAATTTCAATTTGAGTAATCAACTAATTTATGTTAAATACATATTAATTTTAAATTATAATACTGTGTAATGAATACGAAGAAGCAAAATTAGTACCAATAACAAATCTATAATGGTTAAATTAATAATCCATTTGTAATTAAAATATTAAAATTAATATCGGTAGAATTGCCAACTGTAAATCAAGCGAAAAATATAATGAATTGGCTTTGTAATTGAAAATTAAATAATTCATTGCAAACATTTCAGAACATTGCTTATTCAAGCGGTGTAAAAGATAACAAGCAGCAAACCGAATTTGCTTTGTGAGCATATTGTTTACAAAATAATATGTAAACACGAACGATGTGGCTTATCTTAAGCCTACTCGAGTAGACATACTATCGACATCTCTCGTTGAGTTCTTAGTTTTGAGTAGCAAAATTTAAATTTGAGTAGCATTGCAAAATAAGGTTATCAAGATGAAATTTTAAGATCGATAAAAAAACTAGCTGCCAAGATATTTTTCAATGATTTTATTACAAAAATAAATTTTTACATCAAAATAAACACAGAAATTCAAGATAACAATTAGTCTTAGATGAATTACAAATGATGTCCGTGATGTACTTGTGGATGATCAGCATGTCCAGAATATTTAACATCAGCATTGAAACCATTATGCTTATCAGCGGTGTAATGGACTGTGCGAATCCTGCCGTCAGGTTGGACTAATGTGTAATATCCTTTGACAACATCCCCATCACGGTGTTCTTCCTGGGATTTGATGTCATGTGTATGCTTGTCCTCAACACCATATTTGAAATCGTATTTTGGATGATGCTACATAAAAAATAAGGGAAGTTATATTAGTTTAAAGCTTTTGGTAAAAATTTGATCCTTACATGAGGATAATGCTCTTCATGATGTCCATGATGACTCAGTTCAGCTCCATGATGATAATCACCATGGGCAACGTGATTGTTCACTGATGCGTAGGAAGTGGCATGATGATGATGATCCTGGGCCAAAGAGCAGGCAGCAATTGCAGTGAAAAGTAGAACCTTGAAGAACATTTTTGAAATGTTTAGGTTTCGTTGTTGAATTGATTGGATCGATGTGATTGCTGAAGAAGCAAATTGAATTATGATTATATTTCAATATTCTCTTGCTTTTATATTCGATATGATAAAAGAAGAATGTTCCACCACCAAAAATTTTGGTAACATATCCACTGGCAGAATGATGATATAATCAAACTTGAGGCAAGTTATTTTAGGATCGTAAAACTTAATTCCTCAAACTGAAGTGTATCGATTTCGTTTGAATGTCGATATCTTATGGAATTTCGTAAACAAATCAAATTCGGCAGATTTCGTAATTGTATTACTAATCACTCATTATTAAAATATTGTTTAATCATAAATTGAAAGTATTTATGCGTTAATTATTGAAAGTATAATTGTTTCTTAACAATTACTAATGAGGCTTTATTTATTATTTATAAGTATCTTTTGTAATGATACATTTGGGTTAATTTCAGCATTTTTCAGTTTAGTGCTAAAAGAGGTTTGGGAAGCAATATGAAAAATGTTTATTACATATAATTTTAGTAAAATTCTTAAAAGTTTCATAGTTTTAAAGTGCATTCTGATCACTCACATTTTTAAAAGTTAAGGAATATTAAGTAATTTGAAAGGGGTTAACATTTTCGTACCTGATGTTTAAATTTGAGAATTTCAAAATTTCAGAAAAGGACTTTAAATTATATTCTGCATTAAGAACTTTTCAAGTACATCAAACTGAATTAAAAGTACTATTTTCTTTAGAAAGTCAAGTAAATATAATTGACAATTAATAAGATTTATTAATGTCATTTGGATATTTATATTGAACCATTAATTGTATTTGATAAATCTGTATTTATTTCAGATTAAAACTCATTTTGAAGTCGAATTTCTGCCGAACGAATTAATTATCCTTAAAAATGGAAAATCTGATTCCCAGATAATTAATGAGTTTATCAATCAACTGTCCATTGTTTATCCAACTCCCACAGAAGTTAAATTTGAGGGAAACAAATTAAGATAAAAAGGGACCATAATTAATCAAAAATAATTGATTTGAATTTTTCGTCATTTTTATTACAAAAATAAATCTTCATTTATATACACAGCAACAAGCTACAAACTGCCATCACGAATTATTTTGACCAGAATTAATGATGTGGTTGTGGGTGATCAGCATGACCAGAATATTTAACATCAGCGTTGAATCCATTGTGCTTATCAGCGGTGTAATGAACGATGCGAGTCCTGCCATCAGGTTGGACCAAAGTGTAATATCCTTTGACAACATCCCCATCGCGTTCCTCATGCTGGGACTTGATGTCATGAGTGTGAAGGTCCTCAACACCATATTTGTATTCATATTTGGGATGATGCTAAAAATTTTGAATTAAAATATTGTATATTAACAAATGTAGAAATATTTTGTACATGAGGATAATGATGCTCTTCGTGATGTCCTGATTGCTGTCCTAGGCTATCACCTGCAGGACCAGCATGGGCCACAACATGGTTGTTGAAGGACGCGTACGATGAGGCGTGATGGTGTTGGGCAAGGGCGCAAGCCAAAACGCAGGCGATCGTTACAAGTTTGAAGAACATTTTTATGAGGTTGATTGGATTTTTGTTTGTTTAGGAAGTCGAAGAGCGAACTGCCGAGTGAGTATGTGTGATTGACAGGTTGATCAACTATTTATACGTTGAGTACACAGCGCGCGAGCAAATAACAGGCTGGTTCCACTTCCTAAACGAGAACGTTCCAGTTTACTTTTTCATTTTCGTTCGGTGTATTTGGCTGTTGGGTGTGATGTAACATTACTCTTACACATGCTGTGCGTGCTTTCGATTTGATTTCAGCTCTGTTTAGACACCCACGAATAAACAATGGCTATATTAGTGAAAAAAATCAAATATTGATCTAATCCAGAAAAAAGTTTTCTGCATATTGCATATATTTTGCAAACTATTTAGACCGAAAACTAATACTACTTTTAATTTGGGTACTTTGCTAAATTATTTGTCGTGATACTGAAAAATCTTGTATTTTGATTTTAATAGTTACGGAAATATAAATCCTTGATATAGAAATTGGATATACAAAATTTATAATTTTATCTTTTGGCAAAATCATGGGAAATCAAATATTTATTCTAACATGTAAAAAGGTATTTGGGATTTGTAAAATTGGCGTGTTTCCAAATATTAATTTGGATTTTCCAATAGGACAATAATGCAAAAATCATTTCATTTTCATTACGTTATCCTTGAACTATCCAATGTTTGGCTGATGTTTTCTTGAAGATATAATTAGGAATTTATGTATAAAATATTTAACAAGTTTGCTACAAAATATTCCGTGGTTCATAGATATAGATATTACATTATTTATGTAACATTACATATAAAGGATAATATGTTTTATAAAATGTACTAGAACATCTATAGTAAATTTTTAATATGGAATGTCATCTAAGAAATTTAAAAATGTAATCAACATCATTTTTTAGAGATTTTGCAGTAGTATTACATTTTTCCTGAGTGAGACTTGTGATTCTTAATCACACTTCTTCAGTGAATCATTCAGCAAGAAAAACAACTTTGAAATTTAAATTACTATTTGAAGAAAGGGTCATCAAAAATTATACCACAAAATTTGCGAGTAATCATTTTATTACAAAAATATTTTTTTCAGAAATTATTTACAAAAGAAACATCACATAGTAGGAAGGACTTTTAAGGACAAAATCATATCAAATTTAATAATGATGGCCTTGTGGGTGATCAGCATGTCCCGAATATTTCACATCAGCATTGAATCCATTGTGGTTATCGGAGGTGTAATGAACGGTACGAATCCTGCCATCAGGTTGAACCAAGGTGTAATATCCTTTGACAACATCTCCATCGCGTTCTTCGTGTTGGGACTTGATGTCATGAGTGTGAAGGTCCTCGACACCGTATTTGTATTCATATTTTGGGTGATGCTATAAAAAAGTTAATAAATCTTTAAGAAAAATCAGGACCAGAAAATCTTACATGAGGATAATGTTCTTCATGGTGACCATGATAATCCAGATCACCTCCTTGATGGTCAACATGGTTGCTGACTGAAGCATATGAGCTTGCATGATGATGTTGGGCCATGGAACAAGCCACAACTGAAGCAAGAAGTAGGACCTTGAAGAACATTTTGGTTTTTGTTTATTTGACTTGTCTTTGTCGATGAACAAATTGTTTATGTTGATGATACACAAATTCGGTTATTTATACCATTTTTTTAGAAGTGAAGTATATTTTAGAAGGGGTACCATATGGTAAAGGAAGTTTATAACATTCGTTAATTTGCCTTGTTAATTTTATTGTGGGTAATAATGTTATGCAATACAAAATTTTAAAATGTTTGAATATTAAGTTGTAAATCCAATTTCTAAATTTTCATAAAGAAGAAAAATATTTTTCATGTTTTATCTTATAGATAATGGAAAAATGGATTTAGTTCGGTTTAACTAAATTTTCATTAATGGTATAAGTTGTTAGAGTAGGATGTATAAAATCCCAGAGTTCAGTTTGTATTTCTAAAAATACTGTTTCATATTTCGCTCTATTTCCACTGCGTATTTATTAATTTTGATGAAAGATTTATAAATACTTCGAACATCGAGGTAAACTTTAAGAAGCTGAATTTATACACGGTTATTAATATCAGATTTTCATAAACAAATCTAATGTGATGTTTCTATTAATATTTAACAGATTACACATTTTCATGTAATGCAAAATGGTGTGAAATCAGATTTATGAATAAAATCTAACTGAAAAAGCTAATGATTTGAAAATAAAAACAGGAAATCTAATTGAAATATAAAATGAAATAACAACACGAAATGAGATGTTTATTTAGGAATTTCCATGCTATCAGAACAGTATACGAAAACACGTAAGGGATTCAATATGCAAAACATGTTAACATCAAAGAGTGTAAAACATTCCTAAAATATTTACATTAAATTCAATTTAGCTTTCGCCCCTTTTGCCTCAACACAAATTTTCATTTTAACACAAACGTATTCCCTAAATCCTTACAGCATTTCCGCAGTCTTTTAGCTAAACAGATCGAAATCAAAGGAAACGTAAAGATTTAAAAATACCATATCATTAGCATAAAGTGTGTAACACATCGGTTGAAGCCATCAAAACTTTAAGTTATGTCTGTATAAATTTGAATGTGCTATCCAGTCTATTTTTACGATTCTTTCAGCTTGGTACTCCAGACCAAGCAACTAACACTAACAAGTGTAAGCTAACACTAACCATGTAAAGTAGTCTTCGATTACAAAGTCGCAGTGTGAACCAGACTTCAACATTCTACGCGGTCGTTTGCTTGTAGGAAGTGGATCAAGTTCAAACGCGACTATCAAAGCAACTACAACAGTTCATTTACATAAGACTTGACTAATTAAATTTCAACTTGGCTGCATTCTTTTTGCGATGGCGTGTGCGTAATTTCGGACGGTGTTGAACTCTGTCAAAAAATTCGATAGGAAAGTTCTGAACGGCAATTATAATGTGATTATGTTAAAATCAAAGTCATTAAGCAATTCGGATTGCTGCAAGGCGTAATAATCGAAGCGTAATTGCAGTGTAATGCAAATTAATTGACAACGTATTTGTTTTGGGAAAGAGAATCGATTGCGAATCGATTACAATATAGCAATATGTCATAACTTGCAACAAATTTATTCATATATCAACAATTGGTACAATGTGGACCTTTCTATTTCCAAAAAATCCTTTCAAATTGTTTCATGTTTCCGAGTTGAATGCAAATATTGAGAAACTTGTCGTTTTTGGTACTTCAGGTTTAAGTCCCAAAATGACCATGTTGTCAAAATTTGATGAAACCAGAGAGAAACATGAAACAACTCTTCAGGATTGATGTAGTCAGTTCCTAAGTCGTCTTAAATTGATGGTATGGTACTTAGAAAGCTTTGGTCAAGCGTTCGTATTCAGCAGCAAGACGAGCCAAAGCTTCCTTGTGGGCAGCGAAATGTTCAGCCTTAGCAGCCTCCAATTCAGCAGTGTTATCAACGTGATGGTGTTTGTTGGGGACGTAGTGCTGGTCGAATTGTGGCAGCTGGAAGGTCTGGTGATGGCTTGGAACGAGGACAACCTGTTCCTGGACGTACTGCTCCTCCTTCAGTGGTGGCAGAAGGGCGCGCTCCTTCTCGACGACAGCCAAATGATGGGCACGGGCAGCAGCGACTTCCGGGGTTTCTTGGACTGGAGCTGGGATGTCACCTTGGGCAGTGAAGCCGACATTGGGGGCAGCGACGTAGGTGATCTTGTGGAGGACACCTTCTTTATCAGCATAACTGTACGATCCAATGACCTTGCCATCTTGGAAACCTTCCTCTTTGCGTTGGGCATCTTCGGTGTTGTAGTGGAGGTTGTAGTTGCCCAAGGTGTCTTGGCTGAGGGAGACACCCTGCTCGAATGGGGCAGCGAAGGCCATGGTGGCGATGGTGGCGAAGACAATCTGCAAAATTCACCCAGGGTGTAATTGCAAAGTCCTAGAGAGTGGTGAAAGTTTTGGTACTTACAAGGGTGTTCATTGTTGGTGAAGTTGGTTTGCTGTTTGGAGTCAAGCAAAGAAGTAAAGAAGCAGAGAACACAATGTTTCTGATGCCTTCTGGTGCAACAAAAATTGGTATTTATACTCGAAAAAACGATGGTTTTTGGTAATTAGATGTCACGTGGTAGGTCGTTTAGTACTTGAAGGTATCAGATTTGAAAGTTGATATTGTTCAATAGTACTAAGTAACTACTAAGTAGTAATTACAATGTAATTGTCGAAATAATTACTTTTTAGTTGAATACGATCAGTCTTTTACTATTTTTGGAAGTTTCCATTGATTTTCAAATTTTTAACTCACATTTTATTAATATGGTTCAACAATTTTAACAATGGTCCATCAGATCCTTTAAAGAAGATGATAAACATGTTACCATCAATAACACCTTCAAATTGAGCAGAATCTGCAAATACACAAGAACTATTGAATATATTGGTGTCATAAAAATGGGATGACCCAAAATTCAGAAAATTTGGATAATCATTGATATAAAGGAGAACCAGATTTGGAAATAATCTGGATCAAATATAATTTTGAAGTAGGTAATGATTTAATATATCAATTGGAATGAGGTTTATAAGATTTTATTACAAAAATAGATCACACTACAGAAGAAATCAAAGAAAACATCAACAATATGTACAAATCATTTCCTAAATGCTTCAAACGTTAAATCCTATTAATGATGATGACCATAATGGGCTGGATGTTCAGCATGACCAGAGTATTTAACATCAGCATTGAAACCATTATGTTTATCAGCGGTGTAATGAACAATGCGAGTCCTACCATCAGGTTGGACCAAAGTGTAATATCCTTTGACCACATCCCCATCACGTTCCTCATGCTGGGCCTTCTTGTCATGGGTATGACCATCCTCCACACCATACTTGTACTCGTATTTCGGATGGTGCTGCAAAATTGAACAGCCAAATCAAACATAATTCAATCTCCCTCGAATTACACTTACATATGGATGATGTTCCTCATGATGATGACCATGTTGGCCCAAACCTTCGCCACCATGATGATAGCCAGCATGGACTACATGATTATTGAATGAGGCGTACGAGGTGGCATGATGGTGCTGGCCCATGGTGCACGCGGCAATCGTGGCAGCAACAACCAGAAGCTTGAAAAACATTTTTAATCGAATTTAATTTTTTAGGGACTCAATGGGGCGAATATTTTTCGGCGGTTTTGCTTCGAGCGCTGGTTGCTATCAGATCAAATGCTTCGACGCTTCTGATGCAGTCTCCGATAATTTCATTCGCTTATATATCTGTGCAACAACAATAACAAGTGAGGCGCAAGAGTTTTTAATCGAATAACGTAGCCATGGCAATTCGATTATGCGAACATGCATTGGTGTGTGTACAATTATTTACAAATATGAAATATTTATGGAAATATATTGTATATGTGTGTCCACTGGACGATCGGTTGGTCAGTTGCTGCAAATTTGCTTTCAAAATTGGATTATGCAAGTCCCAAGCGCGACTCTGATTGGAAGTGTTGTTCCATTCTAATAATCCGCATGTCGCATAATCTATTATTGAAGCAGCAAGTATTGCATGTTGACAGGCTGAAACGAAATCGATGAGGTAGAATTATGTTTAGATTCTCTAGAAAAACACTGAGAAATGATTGATTAATTAAAAAATTTCAAGTTTAGTTCTCGTTTTCAAACATGTTTCTGCAAGTGCAAAAACCAGTTCATAGGCAATTAATTTTGACGTTAATCAGATTCTTCCAAATTGCTTAATATCGTTCAAATTTCAGGAATTCCATGAGTAAATATTGAAACTACATGCAAATCAAGTTAAGAAATTATCATTCAATTAACCAATAAGCTTCAAATTACCACCATTCATTCAAATGTTGAAATGCAAATTTGAGTGAATAAACTTTGAATAAACTCATAAACTCCAGCATGAAAATTATGTAGTTTAATATGTAATACTCCACAAATTCAATTAGAAATCTTTGACCTCTGAAATATTATTATGAGATCTGCCTAAATTTACGATTTCAATTCGTACTCTATGAAATTCTACCTAAAGCTGCACGTTTCATGCAAAAAAAAGTTTGCCATAATTTTTGTTTAATGAATGGATTTGGCATGGGACGAGCATGGAAAGAAAAACGAACAAATCATCGAGGAAAATGAGATTGGATGCTTTCCGACCGTCGAAAGAGGGTCGGGTCTTGGTCGGACGATTTTGCATTCAGAAAAGTGGATTCAAGGAAAAGTGGCGCAGTAATTGATTCGCCGTTAATATTCGACCGAGACATTAGATGAGATTGCAGATTCTGCTAACGATGATAAAATGGAATAAACGGAATAAAAAATAGCGATGAACATGTGAAACAAAA
>JARJDZ010011045.1:0-19001 GCA_030264555.1 Aleochara sp. GC000083
ACAACTTCTGTTGATAGGTTTGGTAAACAATGCTAAAGTATAAATTGACTCCGATAATTAAGAGTGTGCAATGAAGCATGTGGTTAATTAAACTGGGTACGTTTATATTAATATTAATCATTGATTACGTTATCTTTGATTAGTGAACTAATGTAACCTTTTAACACATATTAGATTTCCGCCTGTAAACTAATCTAAGTTTGAATGAAATGAGTTTCCATGAAATAAGTGAGTATTTTTATAAAATTTCATTATTTATGACAAATAATATCAATTTGTATAGACCAACCACTATATTTACATGATGTGTCATTTATGGATATTCTACTTTGATATTTTTTACCTACCGTCTTATAATGGCTGAATTTTCAGTATGAAGTATCAAGATTTTATCAAATAACAAAATTCTCGCAACTCTTTAATTTCACGAAAATCGAAATGCACTCCTCAATCGCAAAACGTCATTTTTTCGTGACAATGTGCAGAAAATCTTGGGCTGTTTCTTTATTCCCACCTTACTTTCCAAATCTTTGTCCGATAAATTATCACCGTTTCTAATCAACACAAAATTTTTTGAATGGAAAAACTTTCAATTTTGAGGAGCAAATCAGAAAGACTGTTAAAAACTTCTCTCCAGGCCAAAGCAACCAAGTTTTACAAAAGGAATCCATAAACTGATATAGATAATTGTGGTGAAACTAACTAAACTTATAGTTCGTCCTTCGTCCTAATATTAAACCAATAGATGATGCTCAAAAGTATTACCAAAGAAATTACAGGCAGCAAACCCACTTTCGGTTCATTGATGATAGAAGATTATTATAAATCCAACGAATATAAAATTGTAAACAAGTTAAAATTTGAATCTCAAATACAACAGCACGAGCGATACTAATTTTATAACTACATATTGATATTTCGCACTCGTGTGACATTTTATCTTGTCAAAGAAAAGTTGATACAAAGTTTCAAGGGCTCCCTAAATTCAACAATTGTTAGCAGAGATTTTAATATTATAAAAGTTTCATCATGGCCACGTTTCACAAATTTTGTGTTAGAAAAAACATTGTATTATTAATTTTGAACGTTTAAAACTATTGATACAAAATGGCTAATTCACAAACATATAGAGATAAAAATCCTAGATTTTCTAGAAACTGTGCTAGCTGCAGTTAATTCCCTATAATTAAATTCAATCAGTGCAAGAATATCTAGTGTAGAACGTAAACCATCGTTTCTCAAACTGTGGGGCCCATGACCTAACAAGGGTTTAAGAGCCACCTCTTGAAAGGTCTACCCATTTTTGTAGTGATCTTTTTGGGAGAGATAACTTAAGAAAAGGTAGATCTTGCTGACTTTGATTTGACTTCGATTTGATATGATATGTGTTGTAATCGACAGTTTGAGAAACACAGCCGTAACGTAAACAATTGCGATCATGTCGGCGACTATAAACTTAACGGAGTGTATTTGCGCTGATAATAACAAAACGCAGACCAGTGCGGTATGCTCGCAGCATGAATAATTAGAATGCTCCAATATTATGCAGCTAACTAACCAACCAACCTTTACGAAACTATTCATATGTGAGATGAACAATATGTTAAGAAATCGTGGCGCGACTTACATTGTAAACCCCACCTAGGTAGGCATTTTGTTCAATGAGACAAAAATAACAGTCATTGAAACTACAAAAACATGTGGGCCTGGCATTTCGTAGAGGTATGCATATATTTTCTCAGAACGGATTTTGAAATCTCTCCCAAATTATTATGATGATTCAAGAAAATATTACTGTTCCATGCCTGCAGGCAAAGATATTTTTTTATTACCCCAGTATGTGCAATTTTTTAAAATATGTCGATCAGATATTGGGTTTTTCATAGTATTTTCTTATTTGCTTTCAATTCTCGTGATCATAAGATAATTGAATCTTTCACAAACATCTGAAACTGTAGTATTTTTCAAAGTTATTTGCGTAGCACTCACAGCAAGATGATATGCCTTCATATATCACCACATCAACAGTGCTGAAATGTAGAATAATCCCGTACATGTAAATATGCTTATTATTGCAATTAAATCCATTCGTTACCGACTGTTGATATCTGGAGTGTGAAATAATGTTCTCGAAACAAAATCGGAGACCAATATGCATGTGTAGCAGAATAAACACGAGTTTGCATGCATTCATTAACCAAGTTCATGACGCGCAAATTTTACTCGTTTTTCGCCGATTATGCAACTACTTTAATTTGTTTGTAACTCAATGACATTCGAACGCGTTCCGCAAAGCAAGAGTAAATGTAATTGGGGATGCGAAAATCGATGTCATAATTAAATTAGACTGATACAGAAATGCTCTACTTACTTGCTTCTAAGACGTTCAAAAAGTTGCGAATAGCAAATCCGCTTCGATGGAAGTCCCAAAAGTCGTTCTTCCTCAGCACTTAATTCTGGCTCTCGGCACTGCTAATTTATTGTCGTTGTGTTTGAATGAAACTGAAAGAGATTAAAATTTTGCACAAATCCAATAGCGTAGACTGTAGACTCCAATTTGCACGACTGGTGGTAAAGTAATGCTTTCAGGCAGTCGAAGGTTTCCTGCTTTCCAACTCACAGAGCGCACACAAATAAGTTACACATGCCGTCAACATGAACATGAGCATATTACCAGCCAACAAGCCGACTTGTCCATGAATACGCTGCTCGCACACACGCGCCAAGCACAATTTCGTTGTGCATATGCGCGAGACGCGGCTAAATATTTTAGGACTGCCAGTCATATGTTCCACACGATGCACGATGACTTGAATGGAATCAAGTAATGGAATTGTGAACAAAACATGATACTGCTAATTAGTTCATTGCAATATTTGCGTTTAAAATCATCCATCAACTCTGTTCCAAATTGAAAATATTTGAATCTTGTTGCTTGCTTTACTCTAAACTACAAACATTTTACCTATTACTCTTATTTTTATGACAAATATTCCAATTATGTGCCTTTGTTGATCTCCATTCAAGGACATTGATTAATAGAATGCTTGTAGTATTATAAATACCAAATATGAAAATTCAAATAGCCAACCAAATATGCGCACTGTTAAAATCGAGTTTTAAGTTAGACAACCAACAATACACTGGAATAATTTAGAAACAAAGACATTTTTTGATAATCTTTAAATAACATTACTATTAAGTAGGGCATTACCCTCACTTTGATCTTTCATGTCAATGATAAAGACTACAAGTAACAAAACAAGTAAATAAATAACAATTTTTACTTTTGTTGAAATGCGAGCACTGGCATGAGTGATCAGCTGATTCTAATGCATCAGAAGGAAGCATCCATGGCCCAAAAATCTTGGATATTTGTTCAGTGTTAATTGAAATTGGAAAACATAAAGAAATCTAAATCAAAACATAACCTGGAAGTAAGAACACTCAAGCATACCAGCTATGGAATCATTATTACAACAGGTTGCAGTTGTTCTACTTTCAATGGCAATAAAAATATAGAAAGGTTAAATCATCTGACGTACCTCATGAAGTCAATTAGATGATCAATCGTTATGAACGCCAGGTAGAAACAATCACATTATGGTAGACACAAACAGCACCACTGCACTTGGTAGAAAGTTTCATTATAAAAAAATATTGGTTATGGGAGTATGACTAATACACAAAATAACGAGGATGCCGACGTTACCGACTGGTCGCGACTTGATAAACAGGAGTATGTTGCTACAACGCATGCTTCAAAACCAACGAATGCCACCCAGTAGCGTAGATAAATTTTGTAAGAAACTCAAATGTAAAATTCAATTTCTATACCTCCAGTATATTATAATAATCAACTTATTTCAGTGATTACCATTGAATGAAAGTTGTCAACAATAATAACAACACGATTCTTCAGTGCGGCTTCTGCCGCTAGCGCCTCTCTGTGGTTGGCAGAGCAAGCAGTCTCAAGGTCATCGAGGTAGTTTTGCAGTTATACAGTATGTCCGTAGTTTATAATCGTCATCAAAACCTTTTCACAGAAATAATGTTTCTTTATTTAAATTACTGGTTCGGTTACAGTAATTATTCTTCGTAAAGACTTTGCTTTGAAAATGTTTTAAAGTATGAGATTATAGGTGAATCTCCAGCAAGTGCATTAGCATATTTTACTACCTTTTCGCAAAAATTAAGCCGTATTTTGATTGTTATAAACATTCATAATTATACCAATATTTCGTATATTTTAATTCCGGAATTTTCTTTCTCTCAAAGCGAATGCATAAAGATAAGTTCATTATAAATATTTATAATTACTCGACCTTCTATTTATTTGTTACTTCCTATTTTCTTTCCTTTAAAGCGCGGCGCGTAATTAATATGTTTTTGTCGTGAGGAACCAAATTAATTTCGCTTTAATAAAACAAAAAACTTTACGGCACATAGCACGATTACTTGTAAGTGTTTTTATTTCCATAAAAGCGCGCCTCTAATAATCCATTTTTAATTATTCATCATGATATGCTATCTTAATTATATTTCCGGACACACTGTATATAACTCGAATGCCCAGCAAAAGTTGTGAATGCGATCACAGCGCGATCTAGTGAAAATTCGTAGAATCGCCAAATAGCCGTTCTGAGGAAGTTTTAGTCAATATAGATGGCAGTTGAGATGTCGTATAAGTCAAAATTAGATTTTTCATTATTTTTCATTTGAAGTAAAGTTCGTTCAAATATAGCAACAGTACATTGATATTGTTTGGACGTGTTCCCAAGTATTTGAAACGTGAATTGCCGTTGCAGCGATTCGCAAAGTATAAACTAGGTGCACGATAATTCGCAACATTGAAGATTTGTGAGCGGCACTGACAATGCGCGAATCGGCGTTAGAAAGAGGACGGATCACGGTGAAAGTACAAACGTGTGATACAAACGGGGAAAAGGCAACTTCCCCTCTACTTGAATCGCGTCGCACTAGATGGCCGCTGCAAATACGCACGTACAAAACTGCACGCTTCAAACGCGCCGCGCGTTCCGCGCCGAGGGCATTTAACAGCGAAAAACACTGGTTCCGCGACAGTCTTGCTCGGTGGAAGTGCGCGAGAGAACGTTGGCGCCTGCGATCGGCGCCTCACCGCTCAACAGCTTTGAGTTTTCATTTTGATTTTGACACAATTCGCAATTTTTCGTTCGCACGGTCGCGCGGTGCGTTCCCAGCGCAACTGATAGCTGAAAGAATGTTGGTCAAAGGTTGTGCCATCTGGTTCCTAATCGGCATCGCTGTGGCCGTCGATGTACATCAATGGGGTAAGTTTGCCGGATCGGCAAAGTTTTCCAGCTCATCCTGCGTGTGCCGGGCACGCATTTCCGCGGCGAAGCCGCTGATGACGTCGGGCGCCGCGCGCTTCCTCCATTGCGAAGCGCCGACTTGTCACGTAGACCGACCTCGTGGTTCTTCTGTCTCGGTCGCAGCAACGCTTCCTCTGAGTGCATCGCACCGCGAAAGCCCTTCCTTGCCGAATTTCATTTTTGCGGGCTTTCCACTAAAACATTATTTGCCGATTAATTTGCTTATAATCTACGCTATTGGTATCAGAGATGATAGTAGTTACGTGACGCTGATTACGTAAATGTTATCTAAAAATATAGATATTGCGAGGCGAAAAAATTGAAATAAATCCAAGTACTCGTTCGTAATGCGATTGTTATATAATAATAAATANGATTGGAATTGCAAACATCCTGTTTTTCGGTAAAAAACCAATTGTAATTTTGTTGGAAATTATCGAAGCAAACAAATAAACGCAAAAGATAAAATATCTCAATAATAATTTTGCGCAGTTTTAGTATTTTGCGTCGTAATTATATAAACGTGTTAAGAAAAATCCTCGCATAAATCTACTAGATTTAATTTATGACTATAACTAATTCCAAACCGTAGAATAAATGTTAAATACATCAGCAATTAGTTTTACAATTACTTTGATTGTTCTGACTTATTTTAGAGCCAATAAACATGGGTTTTCTTATTTCTGAAATAACTACAAAAGTAATTTCGAACATTGCCCTCTAAAATAGTACATAAAGGTCACACCGTGTTTTAACACACAATTGAAAGTATTTACGAAATAGTTTTAATCAGAACTGCGCTCTGTTTGTGTCTCATTAATATATGGATGGAATATATTAAATCAACTACGCGAATTCGTAATTTGTTTGGGTTCTCAAAGTAATTAATTGGCTAGGATTTAATATTGCAATCAATATCAAGGCTCTGGTATATTACCGCAATTCCAGTAGTCAGCGATCTAATTGCAATTCGATATAATAATGAACTCAGCATTGACTACGCTGAATTCCAACTTGATTCCCCACGATGGCCAATGACATAAAAAGCAGTCCTTTTTTATGACGCTTACTTCCGAAACAATTACTTTTTGCTACTCGCGTATAATCAATTCAAAGTAAACTTTTGACCTCGTACCTATTTACTTGCATATTTTGCAAATTATGGAAACAACCAAGCGCACATGAATATGAGCGAATTTTGAAAGAAATTATTGAACGTACTTGAAGATTACAAGAGGTGCTTTTCTTATTGTCACGCACGTTTTGTTACAATGTCATAATCTGCTAAGAAATATTTTATGACATTGTAACAAATATTTGCGATATTAATCAATAATTAAAGCACAATCTAAAATTCCAGAACTTCCTATTGTAATTTACAAAATTTATCAGTTATTGTATATTGATTCGAAGACGTTATTTTGCGTATTAGAAAATGCAATCAATGGTATTGTTGGGATTATCATTTAAGATTCAATCAACAATTAAAGTCAATTCATATAAAATGCAAGGTGGGACGCTCTATTGTTTGAATTTGCATTTATTTGCAACGTAATGTAAACCTGACAATACAGAATTGAATGGCTTGGATTTGTTATAACGTGGATGCAGGATTCAAATATCCTGAGTGCGTACGTGACCCACGGCATGCACAATTATCAAATCGCTAACGCCTTCTCCTTCAGACCACGTGTTATCGATCGGCGATAAACTCGAATGAGCGCCGCTGTTCTGCAACGACATCTTATTCAAATTTCTCCCAACTAATATCTCTTACAAACATTTGCTAAATGTTGCATCTATTAGCACTCTGCTATCCTATTTACTTAAAACAATTTGCGCGTTTGGTGCATTTTTTTGCGGTTTTATATATCAGTTTCCGGCATGCTTATGTCTGTAAACTTGTTGTTAATATAAATATTTATTTGCAGATGTGGCGGTGGCGTTAAAAAAGCAAATATTACTGCTCGATAAGAATGGAACACTTCTAAATAACACCGAAGACATATTCAATGATATCAAGGCCATTACATACCACTACAACAATCAAGAATTCATAGTTGCTGACCGGAATAACGATAATGACACAATCTATGTATATGACCTGAACACAATGGAAGTGGTGCCAATCGTGGAGGATCTTTCCGATGACATCCAAGGAATTGCTCTTGATCCAGTATCAAATAGCGTTTATTGGACGGACGCTATGAACAAGTCTATCAATCGGAAATCTTTGAAAGATGCTGTTTCGTCGATGGACTATGAGCCACTCTTTGATTTTCAAGACCAACAGCCACAAGATATTGCAATTGATAGTTGCAAAAGGTAAACTATTTTACAGATCATATTTGATGGAAGTAAAGCGTTATTTCATTTTGTAGGATGATATATTGGACCAACTCTAATTTGGAAACGCCGACCATCGAAAAGTCGACCATAATGGGCACTGACAGACAAGTCCTCGTTAAGGACGATTTGTTCATGCCATCTGGTATTGCGATTGACCAATTGGAACAGCGAGTGTATTGGACGGACATGCGGCAAGGCATCTATTTTCGCATTGAAAGCACTGATTTTGATGGCAATGATAGACAAGTGCTGCACGAGGGCACCCATCAGAAACCATTCGGTTTGACCATTGACAAGGACTATGTTCATTGGACTGATATCAATAATAATGCGCTTTGGAGGAAACGGAAGTTCAGCACTGAAGAGCCGGAAATACAAAGACGCTTTGATGGAAAGCCGAACGGCATTATTGGTCGGTTAATGGGATTCCCAGAAACTCCGAATTGCGATAAATTAGCCTTGCTCATCAAGAGAAAGCATCAAACGAAAGAAAACGAGAAAATGGAAATTATGCATCCAAACATCACGAGCGAGAATAAAACAACTCAGATATGTGTGCATGGAGCGTTGGAAAATGGGACCTGTATTTGTCAGGCTGGTTTCACCGGAGCAGAATGTGACTTAAACATGTGCTTTAATTATTGTCAGAATGGGAAATGCGAATTTTCTCAGGCAGATAACAAGCCGAAATGTACATGTGATAAAGGGTACTTAGGGCAGCGATGTGAAAAGAATGTTTGCGACAACTTCTGCTTAAATAATGGAATTTGTAATTTAGCTAATGAAAATTCGACACCGCAATGCACATGTCCGCAGGGCTTCAATGGTAGTCGATGTGAAACTATTGTACCTGTTAGCAACTATGAAATATGTCGAGCAGCTTGCTCGAATGATTCCAAAGATATTATAGTACGCGTTAAATCGTCATTCATATGCAGGTAATGCACAGAATCGAACATAATTTAAATGTTTACTTTACTAATGATTGCTTCATTATATTTTAGATGTTCTGACTTAAGCTATATGCCTATCGAGATCAGCAATGGAACAGAAACGAATGAATCGCCATTATCGAGCGATTTCGTTGATTTAGTCAATCATCCGCTGTTCATTGTGATGCTGGCATCAAATGTAGTAACGCTGGTGGTGTCATTTGTACTTATCGTATACAATTGCAAACTTAAAAAAATGCGGCCTCGTATTAAAAAGCGTGTAGTAGTTAATAAGAATGTAACACCATTAACGTATCGACCTCAAGCTGTAGAACAATGTGAAATCACAATCGAAGACTGTTGCAACATGAATATTTGCGAAACGGTGAGTTTCTGGTTTCATATTGACAACTAATTGACAATTTGTTATATTATGTCTTATTTCAGCCATGCTTTGAACCAAGAAATTTCCAAACTAAAAAGGACGAAAAGAAAACCCTTTTAGCCAATATGGAAAACAACGAAGAGTTTTATTAACTTACACCGGACGTGGAAATGGGCAAACTACAATAAAAAATAACTTAGGGTAGGCTGTGACGTCCAAAAAAGTATTACCATTGTTAAGTTTTGATATTTATATATTTATATATGAAGAAAAAAGACTCTACCTTACGATGTGTTCAAGGTACTTCTACTAAATATGTTGAATGCGCTAATCTAAACACAAGCTTGTGTCTTATCAAATAGGATGGGTAATTGTGTTTTAATAATTGCTAAGAACAACCAAATACTATCACCGAATCTCGTTAACGGCAATGTAACTTATCAACGTTTCAGATCACTTATTTTCACTTATCATAACATTACTATTAGACATTTAAATGTATCTTGTTTTCCATGATGTACGTAGAATTTTGCTCAATATGTTAGTTAAGTTCGTTTATTATTATTTTCGGAGATTTCCATGATGATGTGTTTTTAAAATGCCGACAGTAAATTCATTCAAGTGAAGAAACGCCTCGTACAGTACCGCGGACATGTTTTCCAGAACTAACAATGAACTTGCCATGAATATCATAGAAATTGGCACACGTTTTAAGGCAATACCAAATAGGAATTTGTTTTTGTAAAATATGAAACTTCTAAAATGTGATATTGTCGCACACATAATCCGAACAATTATGTGTTGAAACAGATTAGTTTTATAAATGCATATTGTATGCGCAACTGTACATAATACATAAAATTCTGTAATAATCTGCTGTGTTATTACTGATTGCAATGTCTTAACTTTCCTAATGCATATAACATGAGAAAGGCCTGTCATATCAGAAAGTTTATCACATGTTGTGAGGATATCAAAACTTTTTGCAAATGAATATATTCTGGAAGGTATATTTAAATATTTTGGACTTAATTTGCATGAGTATATTTAAATTTGCATTCAGTTTTTGCAATCAATTCTCGACCCGCATGCGACTTTACCGTTACGTTTTGCTCGAGTGCGCCAGGACGTGCTAAACAATCAACAATATTTGCTTAATTCAGTGAATATTGCGAATTATGCGATCAGGCCGTGGGGCAGCGGCTGGGGGCGGCAAACACGGTGCCGCCATCTGCTTTTGTGCGCGACAAATCGGCATTGGGGTGCGACAGTCTAGCTCGCAGTTCACCCCGGCCGGCTATTGATTGTAGCAGCGCGCAGTGCCGTTGAGCCACAGCCCGCTCGTACCTGTACCCCGTGTGTTCAGTTGGGGCGTCACCACATTTGGAAGTGACATTTACGGTGAATCAGTGGTGCACTAGTGCGTGTGGTGCGAAATGTGATCATCGGCGGGATTGAGTACTGGCATGTGTTTTACCGTGAACAAAGGTAAATTCCTTTAGATTTCATACAAAGGTCGACAATTCTGCAATTGTTCTTGCAAGCCTTCAAACTCTCCTGCTGTTTGCAAAGTAATCGGAATGCACTATTTGCGATAGTCCTGCTGACATATTTCGTGCACTCTAGAATATAAACATATTAACGCAGGACAGTGATGAATGTTGTAAAATCAGGCAAATATATTTGTAAAAATATATATTTGTACATTCGTATGGTAAAAACTTGTAAATAATACGCGTTCCAAAGAAAGTGTGTTCGTTAAAGGGGAATTTTGTAAATTTTAAATAGTTTTGCATTGCTTTTCGCTTCTCTGCTTGAAGAAATAAATATAAATTATTACGCCGATGTGCCAGCACATGTTAGACCATTATTTTTCATTTCAAGATATCTTTCTCGCAAGTTTGAAGTCGCGTTAATTTCTTCAACAGGAACTTTGTACACCTTGCAAAGGGATTGAAATGGCAGGACAATGTGAGATTAAATAATAGGCATTAATGACTTACATGGCGCTTGGTCAAAATATTGGTATCCAGATTCATTTCAGCGACTTGTGTGATCGTTGATGCACGAGTTGAATCGGCGGATTGTGCACCGTCATATTGATCTAAGTTACCGTTGAACAATTCCTGGACTGCCTCGCTTGTTCTTGATGGAGGTTGTGGGTTATCGCTTTCATTTGTTGTTTTTGGCGGCTTCTCCGTTTCCTTCCAATTTTGATCATCTGCAATAAACATCATGTCAAAGGCGAAAGCTCGGATGGTCTCTAATCTGTTTACCTGTAGTGATGTTTGTGTCAATGCTGTGTGTTACATCCTCGGACGAGGTAATATTCTGGAATTCGTACAATTGTTCATTGACAACGTCCTGCAATTGTGTCATCTCTTGGCGAATTTCTTTCACCTGCATATCTCTTGCTTGTAATATTGCTTCATACTTTTCGGTTTCCATTTGGGCGACTTGCAATTGTTTTTTGAGCGCTTCATTCTCGGCTTCCATTTCGCCATGTTGTTGCTGCAAATCTTGAATAAATGATCGCAATTGGACGGCTGACATACTGTCTTTTGATTCTAGTTGAATTTTTTGCTTTTGTAACTCCAAGGATAATTCATTATTTTTACTCTTTAATGATTCAATGATGGAACTCATGCTATTATTCTACAAATGCAACATAAATTATCCTTATTAAATTTAGAGAACACTAGTACCTTTGCTTTATAATCATCAATTTGCAAGAGCAAAAGCGATCCACTTTCTCTTTCAATCTTCAACTGTTCTTCCAATGCTTCCTTTTCACTTTTCAATTTTGTACATAGCAGTTCCATTTGCTGGCATGCTTTTTCAATCTTTCCAGAGCTTTCTTCAAGGTGTTGTTGTAACTTAATGGGTTCCAAGTACCACATATTTGGAGTCTGGCAACTTTCATGAATCACAGATATCTGTGTAACAAAGTGTTTGAATCATATTCACATCAAGAATTAATGCTTCCATTTACCTTTTGACTTAGTGGAGATGCTAATTTTGTGGGTTTTGTATCATGGTCATGCTTCTTCATGGCAGCCTCTGCTATTACTTGAATATCTCTGGGAACACGTTTTAAGGCATTTTGCATTTCACTTAAAACTTCAAACACATGGGAGTCATCTGAAAACAGTCACTGATTCTACATTGTTAAAGCAAGAAAACTGTGTACTTACGAGGTATAGTACTCTTCAATAATGATTGTAGTTCTTTGCCCAGGAAATGAATGGTTCGTAATGGATCAAATTTGTTAAAACTAGAAATGGTATCCATGCTGCTTTGTGTCTTTAATATTCGTCCCCATGAATCAGTTTGGCTGTTTGATCTAGTGGTTTTTTCTCTTTGCCTATTCATATTGATTTCAATTGAAGGCTCATTATCTGGATAGAAATCTCTGTACATAAGTGAATCTCCTTTCGAACCTGTGAGCGGTTCTCTTAGATCGCGGCTGGCTGAAGAATGTGCTCCACAATTGTTGACAAACGCTCCGTTTCCACTATTCACTTCTCGCCCTATTTTTTGCTTTGGTATTTTGCTGCGACATTTTTCGGATCTACTGACACCAGGCCTGACTGACATTGGTATATCGGAATAAAACATTTCAGAATTAGTATGTGCGGTGCATTGAACCCGTTGTGCCATAATATCCACTTCGAATTTAACTTGTTCACTAATCGAATAGTGAAATTTGTTTATATAATAAAACGTAACGAATCCACAAAATATTGGATTTCAAACATTTGCAGGTTATGTCAAAATAATAACGCCATTTCAAAACGCGGCAAATTTGATCTTTTATGTATTTCGCTTTATATAGGCAACTTTATATGCGCACGTGAAAAGCTGGTTAACGAATGTGTTCCATATACAAGGACTAGCATTGAATTGACAAACTTCAAATTTTAAGAAAATGAATGAATTTCAAGGAGAATTTGTGGAATGGGATTGAACCGAATGAATCTTTCATTGGAATAATCTCTTTGAGATGTAATTTTTTTCTAGTTAGTGTAGGTTGTTACAATATTGATCAAGTTCTCCATGAAACAGTAGAATTATTATTTTTCGAAGAATCAAGTAAACTCAAACCAAGTTGACATTACAACGTCAACCAGTTTTAGGTTGAAGCATGAATCTGAATTCATAAAATATTGTCTCTCCGGTAAAATATAATACAAATTCGTTAACTCAAATCTAATATTGTTAGCAATTTTCATCTTAGGCTCTACCGGATGCTTACAAAAAGAAATATGGGCAGCATGATCAAGTTTCCTTCAAATGCCTGGTTCAACTTAATTAGGAGGCAACTTCATCTGGATTTCCATTCAGGATATCTCCGAACCAGTTCCATTTAATTCATCGAGGACCATGAGGAGTTGATGCATGGTTCTAAGGATGCTGTGATTACCTTTCTACAGTTTCCTGTCCCGACTCGAGGGTGTCCTGGATGTATCTTGAATCAGGGTTATTAGTGAAGCCTGTGAGGAAAGGACATTATAGTTTTTTGAGGCCCAAACCTAATATTTATTTTTTTGCAGTTGATTGATATAACTTTTATCAAATTCTCCATAAAAATTGTATAATTACTGTGGTTAGAAGGATGAAGGATTAATAGTAGGCAAACGAAGTGAGCTTTATAACGTATCTCCAGAATGTCACTTGGTTTTTGGATAATTTAATTGATGAATATCAAATTTTACCGACACTTTAATATCATCCATCAATGAAGTATTTAGTAAATGTTACAAAGGATATTTCTGGGTGACAATGCTGCTTTCCTTTATGCACTATCATGGGCGGCTTATACAAATCTAGAGAAATTGTCCCGTTGCATGGTATGTAGGTTAACCGGGTTTAAAGTCTGGAACATTAATGCCGCCGCGCAGCGCTATGACGTCATACTCCTAGATAGTGTTGCCGGGGCGACATGACGTCAGCACTGTCACGATGGGGCGTCAGCGGCGGCGGCGGCGGCGGCGGCGCGATATAACTTCAAATATGAAAAAAGCCTTATGAAAATTGCTTTCAACTTTATCGCTCATTTGATAACAACGACTGTGTCTTGATTTCTTCATGATGCTCCTCGCAAAAAATATTTGCAATACTCACCATGTATAGTCATGTTCTGGCTGTCACAGCGATCGTGTCCATTTTTCTTATCGTTCCAGTATTTTTGGAATATGTTCGTCATTTTTTTTGTATACTCATACACTTTTATCTCTGTTTTCATAATATATTTATTCATTGTATGAAAAACAAAAGAATATTGAACAAAAACATATGGATAAAACGTGTTTGTATTTTTAACTTAAACACACCATATATTATTGCAAACAATATTAATTAAAAATGAATTTATTAAACAGATTTTATTTTTATTTCGGCAACATTTTGGAAAGCATTGAAAAGTAAATAAGACATCAAAATTAACCCACTTGTAGTAAACATAATTTTTAAGGACATTTCCTTTTGTTTCCAAATATATTTCATATTGTTATTACTACTATGTAATTACTTACTGATTATTTTGCGTTATGTTTGCAGAAAAAATCAAATAGGTAAAGTATTATTTTATTATTTATTATTTTATTATCATCTCACATAAAAGTTGCTTTAATTGATGACATATCCTAAATATTATAGAAATAATATTAATCCTGTCTCTGTTATTGGTATCCGTAACTTATATAAAACTTATTTACAACTTTATATTATTATGTTGTATTTATAATTTTAGGACTACAACACGTTTAATCCTTATTTAGGAGTAATTAATAATTTGTGCTAAAATTAAAATTTTTATCAATTCATAATTATTTGCATATGTTATTTTTGTTGGTATGTTGGTATTGTGTAAGTTCAGGAATAATATGTGCATACAAATAAATCATACAGGACCGAATAGTTTCGTTTGGTCCTGGAATTATACCAACAATTAAATGTCGAACGTATGATTTTGTATAGAATTTAATAATATTTATTATGAAAAGACTTATGTCGACAATATGTCTCTCTTGGTAGCAATTAACATGAAAAATTAAAACAATAAGTTTGACAGTGTTATATTTTAAATTTGATTCAAACTTTAATCTATTATGCCAATTCCTCGCAGGCAATTATTATCCTTATAATAAAACAACTAGACACATTGGGAACATTTATTTTGACTAATACTATTTTAATTAATCTAAATTCGCTTATCCTGAGAGCTAAAATTCAGAACATAGGTTCGATCTACTGAAATTCATTTCTTTTCCGATTTATTGCCTGTGTTCTTCTTGATTAGATTTGAGCTGATGTCTGTTGATTAGATAATTGAATTAGTCCTTTACTATTCTAGTGAATTTCGCCTGCATTGTTCGTTAAATTAATAAGAAGATTTCCAACTGCAATGTGCAACACAAAACTTGAAATATCATTGGAAATTATACTTTTTTGAATAAATCTAATAATTTCTTCGTCATCATTTGAATATTCCGAGATAAAGAGCCATGTTAACTTTTCAGTCCTTGTCCTGATTAGTATAAATCAGATTCGTGCTCAAAATCACCTGAAATCAGATTTGCGTGTTTGTTGTATTAAAGGTGCATTTTCAATTTTATCTGCGAAAAACACTAATCTCGTACATATCATTTATCCATTAAGTTGTCCCTGTTACTATTTAAAAAATGTGTCATAATATTATTGGTAAAATTTGAAATCGTTTTAACAGAAAAATAAAAGAACCCAAGGGTAGAAATCTGAAGATTGTATTGACCACTGTGTTGGTACAGTGGTCTAAAACAATGCAAAATCCAAAATTGAATTTCCATCATTCTCACATTATTATTTAGATTGAATTAGAAAGCAAAAAAAATTAACAGTCATATCTGTCTCCGGAAAGTTTGAGTTCTGATTAATATTCGTGAATTTGGACAAAAATATGGTTTATTTAGATAAACGAAAATTGTTACCTCTTCAAGTAGTCAATTTCTATAATTTTTAATTATTTCTTATTTAATCGCATGTTTCATATTTTGATTTTTTACATGCCATAGAATTGGTTGTGGCCTGAACCTCATAATCAGTACTATTATGTCTGCCCTAGTCTCTTTAATATATCAATTATGGTTCGTGAAATTTGAAAACACGACTTTCTGCAAATGGAATATAACTTTCATTAGCAACATTAAATCTTGTAAATGAGCTTATATTAACTGAAAAACTTGGAGATGTGGTGTAAGCTTTGCGCCATTGAGTGAGCCAAATTACATCAACGAGGTTGCCAGTATATTACCTATGAATACCTCTCTACTTGGTTGCTAAGTTTATTTATGACGCGATGAATATGCATTCGCATGGAATATTCATAAACCCCCCATCTTATAATAGCTCACTTGTCTGCATCTTGACTTCTCCGAGATGAGATAGGAATTGGAGAGGATGAACTCCTTGCATGATTCATATGGACGTCACATGCGGATGTCCCAGATAATGCGTTATTGAAGCTTCCTACATGATAATGGTTGATTGCAAGCGTGAGAAATGCAAAATTATGAACGAATGATACACAGGATTTACAAGTTTATAATAACATTTTGCATATGATTGATATTCGAAAATTGCAAGGATAATGTTACAAGGATACTTCAAGAAGCCACACAGTTTCAAAATCGTACCCTTATCTGTAATGCTTTGACAGGTTTCAACTGTCAACATTAAATATTTAATATACTGTTTGATGAGCGTGTTTTATAAAAACATAGTTTTATATATTTTACTGGGGTATGTGGAACAAAAATGGAATATTTTTCACAAATAAGTGACGTACTTCATTCTAAATAATTAACTTTCGTTTGTCGCTTGTCACTCAACCATATGACATAATGAGAAATAAAATGATAGCATATAATGCAAGTATATCCTATTATACAAACGAAAATTGAGTATTATCAACAAAAGTAAGGACGTAGGTATTACATATAAAAGAATTGAATACTTTTCATTCATTTCTGACTAAAATGTGATGAAAGTGCTGGACAATTTTATTAATGTGAGAAATGTAAAATTAACGAGTGATATACAAAATTCACTAGTTGCTAATAGTATTTTATTCTACCGGAGAAATGTTGGTACAAAGCTGGTACAGTTGAAAAATTCAAAATGCTTAATATTTTTGATGTGGAAAATCAAATATCAGCGGATTTTAAATTGCATTATTAAATTTTGTTTGTGTTGATCCATCATGGATCCTTTTGCAATTTTGTTTAACTGGGTACTTCTTTATTTTATCGATATTCCTATTTTAATCAATACTGTAAGAGTACTTAATATCTTTTGCGACATTTAGATGAACTGAAAATCGACAATAGCCACAGTTTTTGTAGTTTTGATATATTTTATACCAGCTACGCCAAATGTTGCCAAAGCAGTTGTTATGTCCCCATAAAGCATCCGTTGCCAATATTCTCAAGATTCCAGCTGAGGTTTTCTGTCAGATTTACCTCTAGATATCTCACATTATTTCTAGTATATGCCAATTTGGCATTGATGGTTTATATTTGGTATCTTTTTCCGTGTAAATGGTATCATGGACCATGGTATAAAATGCATTTTGTGCGAGGGTTTCATCATCAGCATAGTTTTTTGTAAGCATTCCTTGTATACATGATCTCAAGGATATAGTATTCTACTTGACACTTCTTACCTATAATGTCTGTTTCCTGAACTCCAATTAACAGATTAAGTTAATGGGTAGGAAACGGTTTTTTTAGTACAATATGTAATGGCAAAGTATATCTGTACACTTGCAATTGTGAATGAATCCTATTATAAGGGCATTTGTCCTTTTTGACTTGTGGATAACGCGGAAATAGGGCTATTGTAATTTCTGAAGTACTCCACCCTTCTTCTATCTACTTTTTGAACATCTACATATATGACACACATGAGTATATCAATGCCAATTGTGGTAGCTTCGCTGTATGGTGGCATTAAGAATCTTCTTTATTTCGAATGAATCCTGCCTTTAAATTGTTGGGCATATGTAATGGGAGAACAGAATTATTAGATGTTTGAAAGTGCTAGGTATGATAGATTATTATAAACTGTCAAAAAGAAGAAAGAGTTACTTGTGTTATCTATCAAATATAGTTACTTGCTTGGCTACAGTTCCTCGTAGGAAATTTGGTTACAATGATATAGATCTAGTCACAATCGCTTTTATACCAAAATTTATACTTCTTGCTGATTTTAAAATATATCTTTGATTTCAGATTGGATAATACGAGTAACGAGATTGCAGCAAGTTTACAGTAAAACTTGAGGTGAGTAATTATGCAAGTGCATCTATACAATTACAAATATAGAAAATATTGTTAACACTAGTAGTTATTGTGAATCCACATCTGCCATTTTTATTCTATCCCCAGTCTTGCAGATTTTATAAATCATCATTTATTTAAATATTCTATTACAAATATATCTATTACAAATTATATCTCGATTATAAAGTGTAGTTTCTATGGAATCGATACCGAGGGGTTAGTTAGTTAATCACTTAACTATTTTGACAACTTTAGTGCCTGCTAGTTTCACAAACTCATCCTTAGCGTACTGAATAATTAAATGTGTTCGGCAAATACATTTATTACTGTTAGAGATAAATTTATTCAGTGCTTAAGACGCTCACTGAAAATGAAGTTATCTAACAAGCTTTTATGTTTTATATCTCATTTATAGTAGGGCTGCCCAATTCGTCGATTGTGGTGTCATCTTTACTTGATCTCGAGTACTCTTTCAATTAAGTTTCTGTGTTTACCGTGGAGGGAGAATGTCTGGAGAGAGCGCTAACTCGAAAAAGTGTCTATTTACATAAGGGTCATAAAAGGTTCTTCGTGGTCGCTCAGTCAGTGGCGTAGAGTGAGGGTATTTTTAATGCAGCATACATACAACAATTTAATTACTGGCCTTTGAAATGTATTATTT
>JARJDZ010011047.1:0-47963 GCA_030264555.1 Aleochara sp. GC000083
AATAAAAAGTTACTTGATCACATATTGAGTATATATGATTGAATTATTTATAGAATACCTTAAACACCAGCAGGCAGCTGTTGCATAATTCACCTGAAAACCAATGCAAAATGTCCTGTGTAGCTTGCAGTTTCTCCAGCATGCAATGGACAACCATCTCAATATGCTTGTAGGCCGTGTAACTATAAAAATGATGAGTTACTGGACCACATATTGAGGAGTAATCAGATTAAATTATTTATAGAATACCTTAAACACAGACCAGGGGTATTACCAAGGAGTGTAGGCACCTGCAAATTTGTTAGAATCTACTCTTCAAATTGAAAAAACTTCAAGGAGCTGGGAACATCTGGAAAGCAGTTCCAAGCAGTATGGGCTCCTACAGCAGTTTCTTAATGTATTGTTTTAATAATTAGTTTCAATAAATACAATATGTTATAATGTATACCATATTTTTTTCTTGTTTCACAATCTTCTGTTTTGTTAATGTCCTGCCCTACAAATGTGATGGTGATATCCATTGTTGCTTTAGGTATCTCCAATTTGCAGTAAAGACCTCATACTATTTCATGATTACTTTCAACATATCCATTGTTGAGTTTCCAGCACAAGAACTTTCAGCAATTGTTGATGGCTTCATTTCCTTGAGCTTGTAGTGGAAACTCCAGGAATACATAAGTACTATGAAAAAATATAATTAGATATTTGTTTGCTTTTCACACTTACAGGATTATCTATAAAATACCATGAAAACTAGCAGGAAGGTCTCATTCCATTCATTGCTGCCTCCTCCAACATGTGATAGACTCAGAATACTTGAAAGTTCTGTAACAAGAAATATAATGAAATACTATTCACCTATTGCCTTTATAGAAATGAATGGTTCATTTATGTCTCTGGTTCGTTTATTGCCATGAGAACACACACAATGAAGACCTCTGGGTGAGGTGCATTATGAAATAGTTGTTCAGCTAGTGCATTTAAAAGGTATAAACATTGTGATCATAAATACCAATATTCGGCGGACCCACCATACTGAGGGAATAAAGTGGTACTTTACCACAACGGCATGATGCTGCTACAATCACGATACGCAAAAAAATTAATAATAAACCTGCAAAGTGAAAGAATCTAAAGATTTGGATTAATTAAATATTAAACAAAGTTAATTGAGAAAATGGTAAATGAGTATTCGGACACATGGCATTTATCTCTGAAGCCCGGCCCAGCGATCACTAGAATATGACTATCTTCTATTCTCAACAACCAACTTTGAAATTTTTATAATGTTTAAACATTTCGATTTCGAGCGAAAAATGATTATCGTAATTGGTATTCGAGGATGCGAACTACAAATCGCTTGAATATTCAGAGTTTTACTTAATAGTAAAGCCCAAATTCATTGAATTTATCAATATTATTACAATATAAAGTATAAGTGATATTTACAACAATTTAACAGAACAAATCATACGATTTCACAAATCAGTCAAATAACATCATTAAGAATCCTCTACATTTCAGAATTAAATAAATCTATGAAATAATGACCATCATCCAAGTTGCAGTTCAGATGATGCAGTAAAGCACACTCAAACAAATTAGACTTAGCCATATGCATCGTATAAACAACCATAACATAAAGTAATTATGCACAATTATTGACAACAATAATTATAAAATGAGCATTCTAAATTTGTATCACATGATATTGTGGCATGAACTAATAAAATGGACTGTAATGAAGTGGTGGTAAGCCAAACTTCATCTACAATTACAGTCTTGCACTTACAATATTCATTTTAATTACAATTTTTCTTAGTATAATCATCAGTGTACGATGAGAACATCAAATTCGTGATTTTGCAAATGCTGATGAGTTTCAGAAATTCCGTGATGTCTTATAATGAATGTTATGTAGGACATTGAGGAACAATATATTCCATTACATTAATTGCTTGTAATGTTGAACAGTTAGATTCAAGACTATATCGAAATTCATCAATTACTGCAATTGTTAGGTGTTATAATATTTAGCCAGTTCAGTCCATAATGCATAGAAATATACACGTGCTCTTTCAGTCGACCACAGAATGTCTTCAGATAATATTCGCGTAATTTATAATATCAAATACATCATTTAATGGAAGAATATAAATAAGATCCCTATACTATCAATTGCAATTGTTTTAGATTAGTAGTTTTAATACATTTTGCCCCCTGATTTAATACAATATTTGTATAAATTACGTTCTTATAACTTTGCTTCTAAAATGTCTCTACTGTATAACCACCTATCACAGTCCTCTACACAGCAATTATCTTTAAATTTGTATACAAATGATTTTTACAATTAGTTATATTGAAAATGGGATATATGATAATAACAATTATTCCTCTCAAAATTTCCAATGCCACTTGCAGGCAGATTTTCCTATTTCAATATTTCTATTGTAATTAAAATGCTGATGATATTAAGGAACGTCTTGAGAGCTAAACAGTTCGCTAAACGAATGTACAAATGCAGTATGTTACAATGTATGTAGAATTAGTTTCATCGTTTCATGTTCATGCCTACTGTTCAGATTTTAAGGCTACTATAAATTCCTTCAACCGATATGTGTTATTCGTTCACTAAATGTTTGATGTCATGTTCATATTTTTCAGCCGTTACGATGTAAAAGTACAAGAATAAACGAATTTGTCACAGGAACAAATCTATTCTGATCATCGAATTTGCGATTGTGTGTTAATTACAGGTACCTCTCTCTAGAAGCACCTTTTGTTGTGTTCATTCATGATGGACGGCGAATCAACCGGAATGTTAATTATAATTAGCGTCTTCTTAATGGGCAACCACCCTGATCCAAAGTACTTTCGTCCTGCTTCCATGCACGCTGTATAAATGCGTACAGAAAGTACATAAATGCCATAGCAATCAGTTAGAATTTTCGATCAGACACATTCGAGATCTCTTTCTCGAGCGAGTCGCATTCGGCGAGATCTTCGCCACCCTGATACATGCTCGATGTCTGATTGGAATCGATGCTATCGTAGTAGAATTCACGCTCATGGTGATGGTTGCCCCAGAAGAAGCTGCTGACTACTTGTGAGGCAGCTGTTGTCGTTGGGGGTGCAGATCTATCCAAAGAATCTGGATACTGGTCAATGTCGCTGGGGTACGATGATGTCAGGATCCACTGTTGTTTCTTCAAATGTAAATCAATCTGTAACAAATAAGTTGATTATTTTATACTGTTAAATTTGTACGCCTGAATATTTATCTCATTAAATTCACGCGTAATTACCACCACTTATTATAAACTCCATTTACCTTATCGAACTACATTGCTACAGGTATCAGCAAAGCTCTATGCTTTTGGCTAGATGCACACTTTCTACTTGTACTGTTAATTGATTAGTGCAACATTCCAAATAAAATTTTGTAGGTATTAGTTTTAATAAAATTGTCATATGAGTTATGGTTTATGATGACATTCAATGAAATCAATGCATGGAAGAAGCAATTAGTACCTATCATTCAATTTTCTTTAAAAATCAGTACTTATTTTAACAATTCATTCTTGAATTATATGGCATCAAAAGTGAAAGTGAAAACAACAAAAACAAGCAGAGCAAACAATGTTGATGCAATCCATTGTCACATTGAATGTTTCTAAATTTCATATAACATAATTTTAAGTTTACTCAAGTTTTTTTCTACTCAAAATAACGTCCTATGGCTGGATAATTATCAAAAGCAAAATTTTGTTGAATAGTAAATAATTGGAGTTTCTGAATGCTGAACCAAAGCAAAGTTATTGTGGATTGTCCTACTTTGTTAATGCAGACAACAATGTTAATCATACGCATTAGTCATAGTGATAGTGAGCACGCGTAAATGATGAAGAAAGTATACGAGTAATAATAAAATAAACAAGCAAAATATAACTTACTGTACATATACACAGCAGAAAATAAATGAAAACAAGCTCCTATGCTGGCCGATCCTGTTTCCACCAGTTCCACGAAAATATTTTGGACCGTACCTTCGAATCGGGCGATTCCCGAATGCTGCTGGTCCTACGCACCGGCGTCGTCGGCGCCGCACCCTTGCGCAAGGTCGCGTTGCGCGAGGACGAGTAGCTCGTCACGGAGGCATCTTTGCCGACTGACTTCGTCAGCGACTCCCCGTTGGCGGTGCGCAGCTTGCCGGTGAGCGAATCCTTGGCGGCCGTCAGCGAGCCGTTGCGCGACTTGCTCAGCGACGTCGCCGATTTGCTGCCTCCGCCGCCAGCCGACAGACTATTGCCTTCGCTCTTGTTGTTTCGCCACGATTGCGCCGACTGCGGCCGGCCGAGCGACTCGCCGCTGCGACTGCGGGGTGCACCAGGTGCTGGGGAGTGCTTGCCGCCCGGCGGCTTTGGCGCCGCGTAACTCTTACCCAGAGGAATCTTGCTGGGGCGGCGGCGTGGCGTTTCGGCGCTCTTGCGCGTGCTCTCCGCCTGGTCGTGTGCTGACTCGGTACTGCTGCTGTGGTCCAGCTGGAGGTTGAGCGGAAAGGGGCTCATCGCCTTCATGCTCGATGTGCTGATCTCGGTGCGCTCTGTCGATGTGTCCAACGCGGGGATGATGTCTGGTGATTTGCCGCTCGGCGGCTTCTTCAGGTTCTCCAGCATGCGAACACGCGCCCTCGTTCCCTCCAGCTCAATATTCTTATCATCCAACTACAAATTAACAATTGCATCAGCATCATTCATTAGAGAGTTCAATGCATACTTACTTGAAATCTCAGATCGTCGTTTTCTTCACGTGCCTTGTCAAGTTTGTCTTTCAAATTCTGTTCCATTCGAGCCGCTGTGTCCAGTTGCAGTTGCAGAACCTACAAACAGATAATATTTCATCATTGCTGAAGACATTTGCATTGCTGTTTACTATGTAATAAGCAAGTACCAATCATAAATGGTAATACAACAATGTGAATAAACACTTCATGGGCACCTTGCACTCTGTGACACACACAAGACGAAGCTTCCTGACATTAAAGACCGCCAAATAGTATTGTTTATAAGAAAACATTAACTTTCTTTGCAATTTAGCAAATTTTATTGTGGATTGACAGGAATTTCACTCAGCGCCACCATGCGGCACCAGATGGAACTAAAAAAATCGTACGCAATATCTGGAGTTAGCATAACCTTCAAAATATGACGCATGTCAAACTCAAATGTTACCATTTATATTTTAAGTAAAAACCACCGGGAAAGGGAATTCTTGTGAAAATTAACTAGTTTATAAATAATTGTTGCATTTCTAATTGAAATCTAGTAATCTAAATTCCGGAAAAGTAAGTTTTTATGAGATGCGCATCGATGAATTCGTAAAAATCCGCAACTGCGCATGCTCAGTATTAGATTTGCAGCTAAAACACCGCCATATTGGATTTCAAAATTTCAAAGTTTCAAGGTTAACTCCATATAATTCTGCCTACATGATTCTTCCCCAGGATGTGATAATCGTGGAAAACTCTATGGTGGTAATGTACTTACTTGATTTTGAACTGTAGATTTGAGTAAATGCCGTTGTAGGACAATCGGATCATACTCCTTGAGGATGGCAGCGATCTTCTGGGCATCAGGAAGCGCTACTTTGGGCACGTGCTCGCCGAGGACCGCATCCAAATCGCTGCCGCTCGAAGAACTAGAGGACTTCTTCGAGATTGTCCGCTGACTAGCTACGTTCACTTTGTTCGCGCACGCACTCTGCACCCGCTCGTCCACACCCTTAGTCACAAACTGCAAGTGGAGGTCATGGATGCGCGAATTCACTTCGCCGCTCTGGCTGACGACGTTGCGAAGCTGCTCCTCCAGGTCATGCTTGGTCGCCAGCAGGTTCTCCAGGTCCTCCTGCAGGCGCGACGTGTGCACACGTCCTGCCAGCACCTCTGCCTCCATCTCAGCCACGCGGTCCAGAAGCATATCACGCTCTCTTCGCAAATGGCGCACATCGTCAGCGGAGGCGTGAAAGAGAACTCGCTGGAAGTCGGATTCATCCCGTGTTGATCCTTGGTCACGCAACGCGCCCTGCAACGCCTCCACCTCGTCCTTAAGCCGCGTACCCTTCCGATGGATCACATCCAGAAGATTCCACAGCTCATCTTCAGCCTCATCTACAACGGCAGGCGTGGACGTGGGGGGCGCAGTCGACGAGGACGCACTATGCGTCTCCTTGCTGCTCGTCTCCGTGCTGAACCCCGAGTCCTGCACGGCCGACTCCGACTTCTTCGCGCGCGTCTCGTCCTTGCTGCTGCCGCCACCTCCGTGCAGCTTCCGCCGGACGCGGACTCCTGGCTCCCAGTCGCGGCGCACCGCCACCGGAATGTTGGACGTCATCGTCGCCGGCGATGAGCTCGCGGCCATCTTCGTGCGCAGATTGGGGAACGTCTCGATGACGAGGTCGCGGAACTCGAGCAGGGCGCCCACCTCATGCTGCAGCTCCTGGAGCGCGACCAGCGACTTCGCCTGCTCGCTGATTAGGTAATGAAAGGGCCCAGGCTGTTGGCGCAATTGCAAGCAGTCCATGCCAGAACCCGGCTCGCCGCCCTGCAAACGAAAAGAAAAAGCGATTTAGAAGCGACATCAAAGCAGGCATTTCAGCCGGCATTTACGCTGGAGGCGCAAATGCATCATCAGACATCAATCACACGATTGCGAGCGGTATGCGCAAATGCCTTTTATTCGTACGGACAGTTACGTACTCGTAAAACAGCTAGAACGACCGGCACATGCTCGAAGAAGATCACAGCCAGCACAACGCACTCGACAAAAGTGTCGGCCAGACTTTTTCCCCGCATTAACAGTACGTCTCGTTCTGCATCGTGTTGTGACACTCGATGGCCGTGTCACACGCGTTAATGCGCTTTTATTTCAATGGATGCGTTTCAGACGCGCTGAACCGAATTCTATTCGTCAACATGGGCGCACAGATGATCGTAATGAAACTGAAGGTTGTTGCACTCCGAAAAATACATCCGAATTCAAATGCCATGCGCTTCATAATTCCATTTTATCAAGATAACTCATGACTTAAGTTAAACATCCTTTCCAACTGTTACATTCTAGTAGTATCTATTGGAATTAGCATAATGCGTACTATTATGATTATTTAAGTTTAAAATTAAGGAATTTAGCATTGATAATGTATCACATAAGCTGACAAACACACAATCATTAGTTTGCAACAAGTTTCTGCTGAAATATTTTGTTTCGAATGAAAACAAAACCCAAATTTTGCACATTTGGACTTTCATTGTTTATCCCATAAATAGAATAATACATGTTTTGAAATAATATGTATTTATGTATAATAATTCAGCATTTGGACATAAACTATGTATTCAGAAACTTTTTCAAACTTTTGAATTATACTCTAGTATAGTGAAAGTGTTCAAACCACAAATCATTACCTAATTCTTCATATTTTATTGTAGCAAAATATACTCGAACATGGCAAAAATATGTACTTAGCAATAATTCCGGGTTAAAAGCTAGGAAAATAATGTTGAATAACATAAAGTTCTATGTCAAGAACTTGCCTGAACAAGGAACAGTTGGCGGCGGGTTCCGCTCAAAAATCAATCGAAAAGTGTCGATACAAATTTGCAATTGTAAATCGTACTGATTAATTATGCTAAACGGTGTGTACGCACTCACTGAACTCATTAATTCGACTGACGGCCGGCTTTCTAACGCTTATTTCACTTTTTGCAGCGCACATTTTGCGCACATATGCGATTTCATTACGTGTGTTCCAGTGCGAGATGTGTAGCCTGAACAGAAATGTTTATAATTCATGGAATTGCTTTGTATGAGCATCGATAGCTTCTTCTATACTTGGAATCAATGCGTGACTATTTATATAAACACTCATGGGAGCTCATCGTCAAACAAAAAGTCACCTTTTAGTAGATAGATAAGTTGATTAAAGTGATAACTGTTGAAAGGAAGAATGATTGTAGTATCAGTTTGCTTTTAGTCTAATAAGACTTTGTATTTAGTCAATGAAAAAAGTACTAGATTCAATATTGGAATTGAAGATTTTCTGCATTACATTATATTTTAGTATTCTGAATGAAGATTACTCTGATAAAAGATGTGAATATTGTTGGTAAAATCGTCATTAAATGTTGCGACACAAAATCGACAAAAAGCATAGTTTTCACTGCATAAACAAATAAAACTTCAACAATATCTGGAGCGCATTTCCAGTCAGGTAAATAATTTGCAATCAGAGAAAGTATGCAAGTAAATAATTAGTTCCTGTACGACTTCCAATGTTGAGATTAAGATAAGCGTCTCGAAGACAAAACGAGCATGCGATAACGTGTAAACGCGTCAATAATTGTAATAAACTTGGGCGCAAATGAGTCGATTAATCTCGAAGGACGACTCCAACCGTCCTCATCGTTGTTGAGGGCAAATGATAAGATCTGCATAGAGAAGGCATCGAAGCAAAAGGAGCAGTTTGCTACTTGCTTGCAGACTTGTAATTATGGAATGTATTGAAAAGTTTCAATTCCACGTTTGTCGATGCAATCAGCACAGGAATAATTAAGTCAATTTGTATTCTGTTAGTGGTTCTATTAGCCAGGAATAGGTTTCTCGAGATGACTACCTAATAGGCCGGCTTTGCAAGAAAATCAGGTTTTGGTCGCTGCTAGAAAAACATCTTTCAACACCTACAAGAGTAGCTGTTGGGATTTTTGTGGGTGTTCCACAAAAAAGACATGTTCCATGTTAAAAGTAGCACCTACACAGTGCAACGACTGATAAGTAATTACTCCAGTCTCTTGGCAATTTGTCTTTACACTTTCTTGGGCGTTTGTACGTGGGATGTGTATTGTTCGCATTTTTCACATCAATCATACATTCAATATTCAAATTTGAAACATTTGAAATATCTTCCAAGAAGTTGTACAAATCAAGTAGTGAATTTAATTTCAAAACATTTTCTGGCTATGTAAAAATTGCAAAATTTATTTATATAATCTAATGAGTGCAATGGTGCATACAATCATTTCGTATGCAGATAGCAAAGTTCATGTGCACGCGCGAGTCATTATATGATCGAACCTATTATTGTCCGCTGTATTATCCGATATTTTTGCGACATTCGCAAATGCTGGACGAGTGCTAAATGCCAAACGGACAATTGAGGGCATGCAACTACACCCACCCAATAGTCGACAATTCCCAATGGAAGCTGAATCGAGTTCAACGCGTTTGAGAACTTATTTGCGGCGTGAAGATAAATCAATTTTCGACGTTTTATACTTCAGAGCGAATGTTGTCTGGATTGAAAAGGTGAAATTAATTATGGCAACAAATCAAAACGTTGAAATGTATGTAGGTACCAAAGGAAATTTCTTCATTTCTAATTGCCTTCATATTGATTGCTAAAAACTGTATGGCAATATTAATCGAATAGAGTTATAAGAGAATTTATTTGTTCTTCGAATACAAACTTAAAAGTTGATAGATTTAAGATATTAATAGGTTGAGGTGAACTCGAAGTGTGAAACTGTGTTACAATTACAGAAATTGGTAACTGAGTTGACACCTGGTTTCGAACTAGTTTGAGGGAAATGCAATTTGAGCCTGAGTTCCCTGATTAAATTACTAATGACCCTCAGGATCTGTCATATAGAAAGTGTTGAGGTTTCAAATGTGATCCATTTATAGAAATATACAACAACAGATTATTTAGGCATCATAAAAATGAACATTTAACAAATAAGAGTTGATAAAAAGTTGTGAAATTAAGAAATAAACGTATATGTAACACAAAAGTTGTATACATTGTAAAACTTGAATCTTGGAAGATTATTTCCTCATAAATTGTATATTATGTGATTTTTTTGCAATGAAATTTGTGTAATAATGTAATAAATTTAAGCCAAAAATAATTATTCGCTAATGTTTGTTAATACTTATTGTAATAAAATTACACATTAAGTATCATGAAATTGAATGATGAAATTAAATTGTGTTATAACTGCATTTTTTTGAGAAATTAGAATTACAAATCAACCTTGATTTATATTGCAATTTTTAGGCAAAAATTCATGTTGAAAATTCACATATCAGAAATAAACTGGGTCATATCCAATCAGAATTCATTCTATCGAGTTTATTCGCATAAATTTTATTCCTAATGATAGAATTCACTTACAAATCGATTTTATATTTGAGGATATATCATAGGAAAATTTCTCTTTCATATTTTCCTCGCATGTATTTGAATTTCTACAAAAATCCAACAATCAGTGAGTTGTAAAGTTCCTATCTATAGAATTCTGTATTCTTTAATAATAAATAATTGAATTCAAACGTAAATTTAATCATTTCCTAATGGCCATATAATTTTTTACTTCACACTTCTCAATCTTGTAAATCAATGTGTAATTTTATTACACCAATTTCTATTTGCACAAGATTACAACAACTGAACAACACGGATTAGTCGTGCGTCAAGCCATTTGTTAATCGCCCGAAGGAATAAGTTCAATTTCCGCGCATGTTTATGCATCATATTCGCGTTATTCTTTGCGTTCTTCTTGGTGCACGTTTCTAAAGCGATGCGAATCCATCTGCGAACGTGTGTAATTATGAGTTCCGCGTTTTTAATGCGTTAATGTTATTGCAAAATCGAAGAAATGTGAGCGAGTGTTTGATGTAATCAGTGAGTCATGTTCATATGATATAGACAATTGATGTTCATTATATGAAATTATACAATCAATGTTTCTGGAGTCTTCAAATGGAAAAATAATTTTCAAAGTGAAATTTCAAAGTGAAATTTCTAAGTTGTAGCAGTTTCTGAGATTGGGGACAATCAGGATAAGAAGTAGGTCAGAAAAATCTTTTTGTGGAAAAATAATAAAAATGAGGTTGCTCCAGAAAAGACAAACGGCTTTAATTTAATAATAAGCTCATTAGTCATTGCAATCGCATGTGCATTAGCGACACAAATGCGTTCGTTTTCATCAAGTGAGTTCTTAAGATGTCAAGAAAGCAGAAGAGAAGCAAATAAGAAGTAAATAGATTAGCACCTAATGTCTTCAATGCATGAAGTTCCCTACAGAGCCAACAAAGATCTTCAACGTCCAACTTAATTACGCACGAGTTTCACTTTCGCAGTGCGCCCAAAGAATCGCTCCTGATTCAACAATAAATAATAATCATGAGCAATCTCCGGCATGAAATATGCGCGCACTCTTCGCTAGAATGCGTCTGTGCAATTGGATGACAATTAGTCCAGGCAGCTGGATGACTGACGACGAGAAATTAGAAATTAGAAACTAGAGCTTGAAATGGTCCACTGCTGACAATCGGATGGAAACGCACACTGCAATTCAAATATGGAGCATGCAAGAGATAAGCAATTTTTGTTGCTTCCTTGCAAACGAGACAAAGTCCAACAAAGTCCAGGTGGACGATTTTGTCTCGGTCATCAATATCACAAGAAGTTGTTGGGGAAATTCGATGCAAGACGGCGATGAAGCCGCTAATGAATTGGCTAACAAGAGCAAAATGTGGATGGACGTTGGTGTGTAGATGGAAAGTTGATTTGAGGCGAGAGCTGCAGCCAATCGGGCAAATTAGGGACAACAGGAACAAGGAAATAATTCAACATGCAATGACAACGCGTTGCGAGGTGATAATTTCAGGATTTATTAATAGACGAAGTTGGTTTGTGGAAGTTGTTGGTCTCTATTGGCGACGAAAAGTGTTATGGTGCATGCATCGTTAAGAATCGTTTGGGTGTAATAGGAAAAACTTCGAAGGAACTTCTTGGATTGAGAAAATCAAACATTGTGGGCGACAATTATGGTCGTTTCAACTTTTTATAAGTTTCAAATCAGAATAATTAATAGAGAAATAGTAGGACAATAAGATATTTGAAATTATGCATCATCAAATATTGAAGCGAATAAACTCCTGAATGTCTTCCAGAGTCACTTTGACTTCTTCGAACACCTAAAAACTCCTTTTATATTGAAGCAAACTCACAAAGAAACTATGCAAACTCTCAGGAAAAAGACATGAAGTCATAAAACAACAATTTGTACTTAATATATCTATCAATTTAAATTGCAAGAAATAAACAAGCAAACACAATTACAAACGCAATCTCAATGATTTATATTAATCATAAAACCACAATTAATAACATGAATTGCAGCACGATGTCTACACATGTGAGTGATATGTAATTAACATCCTGGAAACGTTACCATTAAGACAAGCTGATTGTGAGCACCATACCGACTGCAAAAACGCATACAAGCGTATTGCGCATTGTAGCAAATCGCAATTTTGTATCGCTAATTACAGCGGCGATATGTAATTAATGCTGCATGCATTAATCGTGCGCGGCGCGCAACAACCAATTCGGATTTTCTTCATAATTATACGCCAGAGTTTCTTCTAACACCTGCATCACTTCTGAACGAGAAAAATTCGGATCGGATTCGCATCTTGCGATGTCCGTGTCCGCGTTCGCTTTCAATGATTTCATTGCGCTGCATCCTTCATCAGTCAATATTTTTCCTGCACGAGGAAAAGTGAAGGCTTGCAATTTCCTCGACCTCCCAAAGCTTTTGCTTCTGAAGCCATCGAGTCAGAATTGACGACTTGAAGCATTGTTGCTTCCTAGCTTCGATATGTTCATTGTGGAAATCACTTTCACATGCTACAGAAAACGAAGAGAAGTCGAATTGATGTTACTTTTGAATAGGACTAATTCGAGGGCATTTATTACAAATATAATTCAAAAATAATTTATGAAGTTTCCATTCTTTCGGATGACTTCATGGAAACTCTCACACGGATTTAACCATCACTATCAATTTACTTCTTTGTATTGTTGCTTTCAACATCGAGGTGTAAGTAGAATATTCCAGGATATTGCACGTAATAAACAGATGAAAGAATTAGAAGAGCCAATGTACTGTTATGTGTAGTTATCTCAGCATGATAATGACGATGGTAAATCTGGGAAATGAAGATAAATATCACAATCAGTCGGAAATGGATTCATTATCACGGATTTAACTCAATAAACTGTTATTGACATTCGTTGTTTTTGTTCTTGTTGCTGAACAAAGGCTCAACTCTTTATTGTCAGGAATTTATTTAAAGGAAATTCAATGCAGAATGAATCCAATGCATAATAGACTCGTTTTACTGGTTTTGAGTGTGCAATATTGTGGAATTGTAGATCTAGAGTGATCTACTTATAGATGGTTTTATTTTGTTTCCGGTCTCTTTGTGGTTGAGATTTTAATATAATATTTCCGGTATTAACTTGAAACGTTTAAGTCTCATTTCATTTGATTATCTAGTAATAATGAATTCGATATTACATCTTTGGTTTATAAATTATGGTCTGTAAACATTGTAAATGATGTATTCATAGCTGATATGTAGCTGGTATGTAGCTAGCATGTAACTTTTAGGTAAATTTGCAGTTTATTCTCATAATTGTTGGGTGAATTAAAGGATACCAAAAATAGATCCTTAGAAATAGTCATTTTTGAGTACTTGTTGAAAGCGTAGAGATATCTGCGTGATTTAGCTACATTTAAGTGACTCAAATAAAATTTCAAGTTGAAGATCCAGGACCAAACTCAATCATAGTATCAAGGATCCTTGCTGAGTGTTCTTGAAGTATTGGTAGTGAAAATGGATCATATATCAGCAACTTTAGTTGAAGTTAATGAAACTTTCAAGTTTGTAGAATAAAGGAGCCAAAAATGGGTTCAAAAAAGTGATTCTGATTTACCAAAGACAAACTAGGATAAGGGCAACTCAGAGATGAAAGAAAAATACATTATGATTTACTTACAGACTGGTAAAACAAACAAAATGGCTGAATCAGAAAATCAGAAATCAGAAAATCAAAAAAGGATAATGAAATTCATTGAAGATCTCAATTTTGCAACTAAAATCTTATCAAATTTCAAAGAGAAGAAGGAAGTAACATTTAGTATAAAGTTGCAATTTGAATGCAATACAAATAAGTATTATTACCCCAAAGTTCCCAAGCATTCTCAATTTCCATCCAGGATAGATATTAGTAAAAATTAAATTACATGCTTAGAGATTTCCAGAAAGCCTCAACCATCGTCTTCACATGTCAGACCACTCTATATTTACAACGGAATAGACATAAGAGGCATTAATATAAGGTAATTGCAAGAAGCGTTCAAAAGACGATGTGCAAGGTTGCTGACTGTACGAGAAGTCGTCACAAGCCCAAAGAAATCCAAGAAAAACAAGTAGCTGGAACGTTTAAGTTAATTAGTTTCGTCTTATATCTTATAATTACCTATGCTAATTTCCCGCGCATTTTCTCGAAACTGCATCTACAGCTAAGAATCTAGAGAAAAACGAAAACGATCGAATAAGATGTTGAAGTATCTCTTTGAATTTGGTTTTTTACGCTTGATGTCATCGTTCATTGTAGCAATCTCTTAAATAACGTCCTCGAGTGACGCAATCTGCGGACTTTTCGGACTCGGAAACCAATGACCCGCATGATTGACAGTTTATTTGAGCATGACCAAGATCACGCGCGATTGTGGCACTCTTTGGTAAACGCGACGGACTCGATTGTGCAGTTATCGGTTTCGTTGGACGTTGGTTCTTTCTTGTCCGAAGTTGTTTTCCGTGTTTGTCGTCATTGGGATTGCAAATGTTCACGAATTCAAACATGAGACAAGAAGAGAGTGAGAATAATGTTAAGCACGAGTTGATTCTATTCGAGTTTGGGTTTCTTTGTTAGAAAATGATCTCAGAGTTTGCTTTTCTGGAAGTTCCTGGATGAGGGATTGAGAGCTTACTGAAGAGTAATGCTGACTAGGATTCAGAAGACTGGAGTTCGATCCTCGATCATTGTCAGAAAATTTCACCAAAGATAAGTGATGATATCAACAATTTAGAGATTTGATAGATCATAGAAGACACTTTAATGACAACTGATGGTTACTACATTACATATCGGAAACATATATCCCAGCTATATCCCTGCTACATATCAGCTACATATGAGGTATATACCAGCTATATATCAGCTATATATAAACTACATATCAGCAATATTGATAATCAGGAATCTAAAAGCATTACGGAAATCACTTCCTTACAAACAAACACAGAGAACCTTATTCGGAAACCATTGAACAATAAAGCAGCATCCGCGATTATTAACAAACCATAAAGCACCCACGCACGAACGTGCCTCAACAAACAAATGCTTAGTTAACGTTTAATGTGGTGGCAGCTGGAAGTTGAATGCTCTCTCAGCAGATTTGCAAAAATCAATTCCAACCATCCATCTACAAACAATCGCCCAGCCCGGCTTCAATATAGGTCAAGATTTATACGACAGACAAGTCGCTTCCTGGTCGCCTTTTGGGTTTCGTTTCAATTAAGAATTTCCTCCGTTTGTTGTGTGAGCACACACCTATCTACTCTATGGCCGAGCAATTAGTGGGAACACGCTGAAGTAATGAACCACTCACGCACCATCCAACAACAAGCGAACAAACGGAATTAATGCGAAGAGCCGCGAAGAAGTTGCAGTGCATTCGAAGACATTAAAGTGGCAAAAGTTTCGCCGTTGATAACTAACAACTGTAAAAGGGCTGGGCGTATGAGGGGGCAAAAATGGCAATTCTTGCTAATGGATTATTGCCACTCCCGCTGTTTTCATGCAGATATGCTTGGATCATAAAATGACTGAGATGGACACGCACATTTTTGTGCATTGTATTAATTACATGCTTAAAAGCCATGTTTTTATGTGGTTAATTAATTAGATGTGATATCAACGTGCCATTTGGTTGATTAAACAATTTATTATTCCAGATATCATCACATTTTTGCAATGATAATGATGAGTTTTGTGACTAATTATTTTTTTTTGTTTTTAACCCTTATTAAGATTCAAGGACAAGGAATTTTTAGTAATTTGAAGTTTCCATGACTAATTAAGAGGTGTTTCATGTATCGAATATGAGGTTGTATACTTGGAAAAAGTTTTCGCAGTTCCAAAATGACCATTGTATCAAGACAACTCCTTCGCACTTGATTGAAAACAATTCAATTATGTTTAGTTAGTGTTTTTGAATAAGAAAATTTGTCATGGCAAATAAATCAAGACCAGGAAGAGTTTTCTCTTGCATTTCCAGAGTTGAAATGCAATTTAAACCAATTAACATTTGCACGTTCTGTGGCTGCATACTCAATGAGTCAAATCATCATCATTTCGCAAGTTGTTAACAGTTTAATGTAATTATGGTTTCATGTATCACACTGAGGCTTACACCGAGCGTTACATGAAAGCATGAAGATTAATTGATTTGTAACAAATTTGAACATCAAATGCAGGGAAAACACAACGAAACGTTCCCAGGTGCATTCTATCTTTGATAGCAATAAAACGATTATTAATTATCAGTTGGCCAAAGCTGCATGTGTGCGGTTCCGCTTAAATGCCTGCTTTTCCACATGTCTCATCCCATCCAACTTTGTGGTCCATTATGCGGTGTGTACAACACGGATGCTTTGCATCCGATCATAATCATTACATCTGCGCTAAGTGAATAAGTCAAAATATGGGCTTGCAAGTGCGCGTTTGCAGCCTGCATCATGAAAAATGCATTAAAGTATGCCGAATGCGCGAGTATATTGCGCACAGCCAGCAGCCGCATCTGACCCAAAAGTAATAAATAATAATAAAATTTACTTTCTATTAACGCTATAGTTAGCCAGCTGGAAAGAGGCATGTGCATGCGTATGAAAGAAACTGACTCCCAGGATGGATGGATATTACAATGAGCAGTGTTTCAATCTTGCGAAGAAAGTGTCGTAAAAATTGTCGTTACAAAAAGAGGGCAAATTCTGATGTGATGCGACAGAATGATTATTATTATTCGGGACCATGATCAATGTTATTTTTTCATCAAAATATGATAAATGCCGTTTGAATCATCCAAATCGATCCATTAGTTTCGGAGATATGAAAATTTTTGAAAACTTGAGCGATTTTAAGAATTTCATATCGTTTTTATCGCTACAAACTTTTTTTTCAACTTTTTCTTCGAACGCGATTTCTGCACTTCCTGGGGCCAAAAGGGCATGAACCCATACATTTTTGGAAAGTGCTCATCAAGACCTACAATTTGGTTCCAACTTTAATTTAATTAGTGCATTCGTTTAAAAGTTATAGGCAGTTAAATGAGTGAAAAAATGCGAAAATTTTGCATTTCTAGGTGATGAAGTTTTTGATGGAAAAATTGATTATTAACAGATATTTTAATGAAATTCCTATTCGATTCTTCAATGATATCATTGAAAGTGATATTTTTCTTGTTGTGTCTGGTCTTCTCCTCTTTTACAAGGATGATTTATCACCATGGAAACATATAGTCAAATTAGCCGTAATTTATGTTTTGAAAGTCATAACCGTGCAAAGCAGTGTTCTAAATATTGACGCCAAAAAATGACGAGTACGATGGCTACATCTGAGCAAATACGCGAACATCCTTCTGCTGAACACTGTAATCTGTCATAATATTTTCAGAGGCATGAAATGCATGTGACACTCGTGTCGAATCCATTCGCATTCGATCATCACGATCCAATATTTTCCATGCAAACATTGCGGCCCCCCATCGGAAACTCATTTCCCAATTGCAATTAATTTTTTGCTCCCATTTCGTAACGCCTTCACCTCGACCGCTCGCAAATTTGTGCAAATCCGGAGAAATGGACTCACCTGTAACAAGAAACAACGAAAAATTAATAAATGCGACAACTTCATCTCTTGGTTTATCGTACAGCATTCATTCTTTCTTGAGCCAAAAGACGTGACAAATCCAGAGAAATTTAATGTGTGCCCAATGAGAAAGGAAACAATTACCGCGCAATCAATAGCCGTGATAAAGAAAGACGCGATATGAAAGCAATTAAATAATTGGCCACGAAATTGAAATATCCCCGCGACTTCTTTTGTCTCAATCAAGTCAACCATAAATAATAAAGTAACACGCCACTAACAACAACAATAACAACGACAATAACGCAAGAAACAACAATACGGTTTCCTTTTCAATCCTTTATGTCGACATTTTCACTTCGACATTCACCTTTTTTCCTTCAAGAGTCTAGGATTTCTTTTGATTGTTGTTGTTGTTGTTTACCAAGTGAATTTGTTGTTGGTATATGCACTAAACATCTCTCCAAATAAATTTCTCATAAATCATTAATATATTGATCATTTAAATATTATTTGATGACATGTTGTAAAAATATCTTGAAGAATCCTAAATTTAGATTTCAATTCGACAAAACAAATTCCAAATAAATTTTCTTCCTGTTTATGTTAACTCTGGGGAATATTACTACATCAATGTCTCTCAAATGCTGCATTTAGTCTACTCTAAATTTAGTTCTTAGTTTCTCTCAAACTTTTTACATAGTTCCTCTTTACTCACTTGTAAAGTTTCTTGGTTTGTAACAAATTTATCATTCACTATCACTATGTCCACTAATTTTCTAAATATTTAGTGGTAATATAAATCCATAGCTACTCAAGTCCAAAATTTAATGCGCTTTTTAACTATGATAATTATGTAGTCAACAAATGAGATTCGTTCATGTATGACTACTTCAAAAAATTGTTGCAATTTTGTAGCCTCGTAAATAAAAACTGAAAGTGAAATTCTAAAGCAATGCAATAAACGACGATTAAGTGAGCTATCAAGTGTGACAAATGCTTCTGGATGCTTGCTTGAATGTGCTCCAGATTAAAATCAATCAACATTCACATTTCTAACACACGTAAACATAAATTATAATTATAATTAGCTTAGTACACCAACTTAGTGTACAAGTAATTGTAATTGTAACAAGAATGTTATTATACTTTCTGTTACTTTTACTAATTGTAAGACAATTTATAATTTCATCTTGAATTGTGTTCAAACAATGAAACAGATCAATTTTCTAAAATCAATAGAGATAAATGATTTCACTAGTAAACTTAATTGTTCTTTAAAGTGTTTTGAAATTTTGAAGGTCTTAAACATATAAACAAAATTATGACAACATAATTAACACCCATAAATCCCACCTTCAATAAAATTACAACAAACAATTATTAGCATAATAGGAAGTTGATGCCATTTTTGAAAACTTTAAAAATTTGATTGTCATCATTCACTATTCAACCATGAATGATTACCCAACACAATTTATTATTATACAATGTTATTCCATTCTGAGTGATTGTAATTACGCCTTAATTAAAAAATTTACATTTTACATTTTGCCATACGAAGAAGAGAACTGAAATTTGCTAATGACCAATCATAATGCTCTTAAGGATGTGTAATTGCATTTATCATCCTACACTTGCAAACTATAAATAGAACTACAATAAAATGCAAATGATCACTGATATTATGAGTGCTGGATGATTAGTGAAGCATTCTTCGTGCTGATGTGGTGTTATTATTGTCCAATGGGCGCAATTAAGTGCGTATTAAATGAAAATTAAGTTCTGCATGATTCGAACAGCGAACGCTTAAAGATAATTTCGCAATTATGTCACAATAACACGTAGAGTAAGGATGAAATTGTTGCGCAGGTTCTCAATATTTATAATCGAGTTAATTCGAAAATAATAACAGCAAACTATGAGTTGGATGTGCAATAAGATACATCTTCGTGAGTAATCTGATTTTGAGGAAAGAAACTAAAGGGAGAAAAGGTAAAACTGCAGTCGAACTGAACTGAAACTGTTTTCGAACAATCAGAAAGTGATATTTCAATGACTTTTGAACTGTTATAAAAGGTTTATTTGAACTTCTTTAAAAAAATCTTCATCGAACTGATATTTGTCTTCATTTGGAGTCTTCATTAAAAGTAATCGAAAGGAAATAATTCAAGGGAATTAACTTCAATATCGTTTTTATACCATTGGATAAATAGAGCGAATCTTTATAAATAGCTCTCAATAACATTTTGATTAACATCCGTCCGTGTACACTTCACTAAACAGAATCCAAATTAAAATCCTGTTCGACATAAAACTCTTCTTGCTCACCATCCTTCAAGTCAATGCAGATAAGTACAACAACAACAACTTTCCATCATATTTCTAAATTCACTTTAGAGACGGCTAATAAAGCAATAAAATTGATAGACTGCGAGTACGTTCGAGCATGATATGACTAATTGGCGAATCGCAGCCCATTAAAATCCAGGACAAGACGTGTGAACGCAAATGCGTTGTGGAAATTGAGTTATTTGTCATCGATTGGACGCCATTTATAATGTTCTAATTAATCGACCAGTCGCTAGTGTTCATAAATATGAAAATGTCGCAGAAATGGATGCGCAAATCGAGTGAAGGCGAACATAAATGAGAAACTACTTCCAAGACTTTTGCTTTTGCTCCAAGACATTTATCTACGAGCATGGATGTACTTCATTCAAATTCACGGTTAATTATCGCTCATACGCAAAAGTTGTGATGTTGTATTGAAGCTTGCACAACGAAATCGAGGAGCTAATGTAGTAAATTCTTGATTTCTTGATGGCATCCCAGCGGATTGCTTTCAGGAGTTCTGGGAGCGAAGTAGAGCGTTAAATTTATCATTGGACGACTTTAAAATATCGCCCACTGCTCGTTCTTCAAGCAGCATCTTGTTCGTGCTTCGAGGACGACAAATGTCGGTTTTGTCTCATGGCTAAATTTAACGTTATTCACATGGGAAGTAATTGTTCTTGAACGTACTCATTGCTTGATTGGAATTTTTAATCGAAGTTATCAGGTAGTTTCAAAAAAGTAATTAGAAAATGAATTTGAATCACAAGTTAATAAATATGACTTAATTACAGTTGGAACTGATGAACATTGGTGCAGATGGAAATTGAAACGAACCCGGAATCGATGCACTTCATCATTCCATATTAAACAAATTCCTTGCGATTCGCACGGAATCGCATCGAATCTTAATCAAACGCGCTTCCAACATTCAATTATCTACCATCACCTTGACTGCTCTTCGGCGCTATCTCGGCATTATTTATAGCCAATTTTCAACTGGTGCACGCATCTCTCACGAATGTGAATCGGTTGGTCTCGATGGTGTGTTATTAATATTGCTGGATAAATATAATTAGAAGACATTATTACGGCTAGTAGGAAGTACTGTCAGATGCTATTTGCGCGCTATAAATTACGAGGACGATGTGCCAACACTTCTGTACTTCATTCCATTCCGCTCTGAATTAGAATCTGGCAAACTGCACATGGAACTTGCTTGGCGACTTGAGACACAACCATCGCGGATAATAATCGTTCAGGATGGCTACAACCTGTATAATGGTGGTAGCAATTGGCATTGCAGCATCTACACTAGTACTCATAGTCTTAAAGTCTTCAGTCGGCTGAAGACCAAGAGTTGTTAATCTGACACGAAATATGTCGCCTCATAAAGATACCATCCAATGCGATTACCAACTTGCAATGTTCAATTTAGTCGAAGTTTATGGGACCTCTCTAGTGTTTGCATTAAATGCCAAATTAAAGCGAAGTAAATAATAGGAAGGGAAATTAAATGTTGAAGCTTTCGAGTAGATTTCTGAAATATTCATTTGGTCCATAACCATTCATATGACCTTTGGATACATTTAATTCTTATTCGAACTACTTTTCTTTTCAAAGTTATAGCTCCAAAATTAAATCGACTAACTTTTTTTTACCATTAATGAATATTATTTTCTAGGTGAACAATTTGAAAGTGAAATTAAACTGAAATTTGATTTCAAAATCAAATGATAGACATCTGGCAAGCACAATCACTAATTGAAAGCCAACAATAAATGTGGAATTATTCAATCATACAAAATTGGCATTTATTCATGCAACAAAGAACAATATTCAATTAATTCCCAAATGACAAATTGAATAAATTCGATAGTATCAAAGATTTCAATCATTTAATTCCATCGATTAATAAGTCACATCTGTTCTTGATAATTCACCAACGATACCAAAGTTTATAGTAAAAGGAAACTCGCGTTGACTCAATGTAAATAATCGTTGTTTATATAAATACATGCAGCGATGGAATTTCACTCGAATCGTATTTCACTCAACAACGAAAAGTTGAATTACCGTCTACGATTTCTATATGATATCTCACATATTTGAACTATGTACGAGCAATACAACAACAAAAAAAAAACAAATAGGTAATCATGAGAAATATGATTTTCTCTCACGAAATGTGCACCTGGTAATTTATTTCGCTATGGATAAAAATTGCTGCATTGTTGCTTTTATAATTTCGAAGGCCTCAGAAATTAAAATCTGTAGCTGGATGCAATATCTACTTTTATGTGGGCGTGGATGCAAAGATAATTTCAGGTACGCAGATTATTTTCAACTGAATACAAATACAACAAATACAAATACGAAAATTGTATTTCATTCAAGGTGAGAAAATTTCAGAAGAGACTTAAATTGCATTCGACATGCATTGAAAACGAAAGCAGATGGCAGAAAAGTAAAAGCAACAAGTGGAATTTCGATAAATTACAACGTGCATTTCATTGATTACTGTAATCAAAATCAGTACATTACATACCATGATTGTTGATATACAAGGCATTCGTATTACAAATTACATTAAAATTGTGAATTTTTCATGTTTGAAAGGATAATAGTCAAAATTTATTTGAATCGCTTAAATTTTGAATGATGGATTCAAAGAAAATTTTAACTCAAAAAGGTTGAAACTGAATTTTGCTTACTTCGAATGCAAATCCAATTATGATTTCTGCCTCTTTTCATTGTCAGCATATTGCCTCATCTTCCCAAATCCAGTTTTTCAATAAACATCAATAGCTCTATAATTTCTCATTGACTACAGTTACATTTCTAGCGCTCGAAGAGCAATTACATTTTCAATACGTCCAAGCAATCATTATTCGTTCGTGCCAGACGAAAAAAATCCACAAGCTATCATTTGCTTGTCATCAAATTACATCCACGAATGGGTTGAACTTGTTGCTCTTCTTTTTTCGTGGATCTTCATTCGCATTATTGAACTTCAACCGATTGTTCTAGAATGTGATACTTTAATTCTGATTTTATTCGAATTAAATCAACAATTCTTCGTGATCTTCAACTATGTAATTGACTTTCTATCGATAACATTGAAGATAATTTAATGAAGATCCAGAATTTTTTTCCAACTAAAATTTTATTGCCAACGTTCTGGATAAGTTAATTAAAGTAAGTTAATTAAATAAAATTAAGCGAACTGACTAAACGAACGTGAAATTGTAATCTTAGTATTGTAATTAAGCGGATTCTGCGCAGAAATTGGCGAATAATTAAAATGCAGACGAAAGGGAAACGCAAGATAATGAACAAATAGATAAGAAGTAATCTTATTAGCGTTGGAAGAAGATATTCCAGATGAGTATTGGAATGGTTAATTGAAAGTTAATTGATTTTCGAAATAAACGCGCAAATTAAGATATCAGCGCACTTTAAATTAACTTTCCAATCCGTTTTCATTGCATTGACGCAAAGTGTTATTGGTAAACGCAATGTCTAAGGATTATTTATGGACATTTTCTATTGTTTTCATTTAATTAGAGGCGATTATAGATTCGCTATTAGTCAATTTATTAAAGCAATCAAATTGGGAAAAGTTCAAATGATGTAATATTTAATTACAAGTCGAAAAATTGTAATTAACTTTCATTTTCACTATTTGTTCATTGTTTATAACTTCGAATTTTAATTACAATTGTATTTTTACTTCACCTATTAAATATAGTAAAACTTTCCTTCCATTTTCACCAATGTGTATCGTTCAAATTAAATCTTTGTTTCTAGTAATTAAAAATTAAACGAATTAAAAAGCAATTTTCCATTTGATAAATCTTTTGTTTTCTTTCCATCCTTAAATTCGTATTGTTAGTTAAACTTAATTTTAACACCGACAAAATTAGTTGGAAACACAATCAAATAAAATGCCGGATACATTGACGACCTAAAATGTAATCAACTCGAAAAATTCCCGATTAGAAATCGCACATTGCAACTAATTGCGAAACGAAAAACGAAGCGTAAATGCACTTACTTAAACTGCACATTAAATTAATTGAGGAACGATGCAATGACAATCGGCGAAGAAATCGAATGCGTCGCATCAAACGGAGCAGAAGACGACTTAAGTAGATCTTTTAGCTGATTGCTAATTGATGGTCACGATCAAACGGCCGGATGCAGAATGGACAAAGCGTCGAATGTCATCGTAGATGAATGAATTACTTCTCGTATACGGCCAGGAAAGAAACGAGGAGCGTGCAGAGAAAAAATAATAGAAGAAGAAATATGAAATGCAAACTGATTTCACTTACACGTATTTCATGCTTCTTATCATGATGATTAGGAGTGTTGTTTCGATGAGGATGGCTTTCGGTTTCTTCGGCGTGCACATTGCGTTTCGCATCGTTGTGCTTCATGTTCCTGATGAGAGTCAAAGTTCGAAATATTGCACATGTTTCTGTCGAGGAAAATCTCAGAAATTTGTAGAATTTGAGACGAGAAGAAGTCATTTGAATCATTATGTGTTTTTGGGTGTGGACAGCAAAGATATTTGTTTTTGAAGATGCGTGACCTCTTTGAAAACATGTTTGTAAAATATTTCCATCTTAAAGTGAAAATGAAAATCGTGCTCAAGTGCTCATTCAGGAATTTAATGAATTTGCTAATGTTAATGCGCTTTCATGTTTAAAAAACTTTGCAAATGGATTACCAAAAATTTCAGTATTGTATAAAAGTTGATATTGAATAGTTGAGAAAATTACCTGACCCAAAAATTTTAAAATTTAAAATTCCAGGCAAAATATTTATTTTCAAAAATTATTTCAATAATAAACAATTTCTAGAACAATTACTAGAAATGAAAACTTTGAAAACAACCAACAAAATGTTGTCAAAATTTAGAATTATATTTTCTTTTTGAATTTCCAAAAATTAGAATTTAATGGAAAATTTTAGTTTTTGAATTTCCAATCTTTAATTTCACTACTGATCTAATTCTTAGTTTACAATCCTTATCAACTTTTCAGAGAAATGCCATTTCCTGTTTGCAAAATGCAAATATCTCATGTTATTGTTTGCAATAAACTTTTATTATCGATGATGACGTTTATTGTTCATATCCAATCTTCAGCAACAATTATTATCATGCATAAAAGTCTACAAATGTTAGCATTATGTGTCTACAGTTCTTGCGAAATATATTTGCACTGGAAAAACAAGAAAGTAAAAGAGAGATAGAAGAAAACAGGACTTGTTCGAAGATGACTAGGAAAATACTTGAAGAAAGAAGAACGAATCTAGTACATGATGAAAATAGAGATAAACAAATATTTACAAGTTATAACAACGAGATGAACATCAATTTCGCAAGCGATAAACATGTAATTTGATTACAATTCGATTTGTTTTTGTTCACACCTTTATTTCTATTTTTTTGGATGGGATATCATATAGATAATTATTAATCTAGTAACATGTTGTGTCTAGATTTGATAATGTGTCTCAAAATCAAAGGTGGAGAAAAATTAGTAAAACTCATCTAAAATAAATATAAATACACGTCAAGTAAACATTAAATATTTCACGTCAAATATTTGCACTGTAATACAAATGGCAAAACATTTATGCAAAAACAGGTGATTTGTTTGCAACGTGATTAATTCTAATATATAGCCAACTCGATTACAACTCCAATTATAACAAAAACTGATAATAGCGACAATTTAACGACATGAAGGAAAAAAGAAGCGTGTTCGTTATTAATGCACGCTTAACGGTTTATCAACCGAGGAGAAACTACTGTTGGCTAAACGAACGCACATGTAAACAATTCAGAAAATAACTAATTAAAACGTGTCAACAAAGGTAAGTGCAAACCGTGTTGACAACTACCGTCGTTTTCACCAGCACAAAACATGAACATGCAGCACAGAAAACGAACCAACAACGAGAGAAGTTTCTTTAATTTAAAAATATGCATGCACCTGCACTTTGCCAACTATATAGTTAGCAAGTAAACCACTTTTACATGAATTACGGAGAATTTGCAGCTTGGTGGACAAAAAAGTGTGTTAACAACTTCTTCCATTTCACATTGAAGGATGAAATGCATGGAAGTTGGTTGATTTTAATTAATGAAATTGTTTTTATTGCACTTTTTTTTCAGGTTGTGGATGCAAATTGTAATTTATGAATAGTAAATGAAATCAGAATTAAGTTTAAATTTTAAAGAAAAAATGTAGAATTTATGAAGTCAATCAATATTTACAAAAAAAAAGTTAGTCGAACAGTAAATTCAATAATTTTGGAGTAATAATAGTTCGAACAAGGAAATCACTGAATTACTAAAAGAAATTACTTTGCGAGTTCAATATTTTTGAATTTAGTGAATTCTAAAGGTGTTACATTTCACATAATTAAGTGTGTGAACTACAAACTTTTGTTTCGACCAGCAAAAAATGACAATATGAAATTCTGTTACTCAAACTCAACAAAGTAAAACGACAATTACACTCTTCGAGAACTCGTTTGAAATTCCCACCGAGGCCATAACTCAATATCCTTCCCTTTGAACTACAAATAGAATTGCATTCCGCCTTTTTGATGTACCACCACGAGATGAACGCGATATTCTCACAACCAAAGAACTTGCAGAACATTTCACCAACGTTACAATTAGACATTCAACTCTCCTTCTGCGGTACTTCTGTGGGTAATTTTTGCAACTTGTTAATATAATTTTACGACGACATTGTTGCACTTTGCATACGAAATGCACTCGTCTACATCTTGCCCTTTTATAGCAGTTCGCGCATTAGCACGAGTGCAAGAAGCTGATGCATGTTGCAAAACTTAAATTGCGCGCAAATGAAAGCATGCACAAGAACAGCACCAAGAAAAAAACGTGAAGCTCAAGCACAAATCCGTTTTATGACTTGGTGGTATCTATCCCATGGATGGGCAACATCATCAACCATTTCGTGTGGTTTGTCCGACTCGTTCTGGTTCGTTATCCTTTTTTTCTTGAGTTCAGGTTGGTGAAAAAGTTCGACCTTTTATAAGCTACCTGTTTGCATCTCGTGGAGAGTGAGAGAAATAATGAAGTAGACGAGAAGGAATGATTTTTAAGAGTATAGGTTGCCCGTAAACATATTAATTACATGTTACCAATTACACGATTATCCTTGAGAAATCACATCACGTGAAGGTATACAATTTATTTGGTTGTTATCGTTTTTTGGTGCGTTTTTCAGTTCAGAAGTTTCTTCAAACAAAGTAAAATAAATCCATTGCAAAATAGTAATAGTAACAAAATTACTAATTTAAATTATTTTCTAATTGTTCATTAAGTTGAAAAATTCTTCCTACTATAAATTCATCTATCTATGAATCGCATAAATTCAGAGTGTGGATTTTACACTAGGATGCTCGCACGAACACGTAATAGGCATATTAGTGTTAATTAAGAGCAACTATTAATAGATTGTGTTAATTAATGAACGAGCGTTTGGGGACAAACAAGTTTACACGAAGAGATCTGGCAGAGTGATCCAATTATTCTCAAATTCAGAGTTGAAATGCATTAATTTGTTGGTTTATATCAATTATTCAAAATTCCTGTTAATAGAGGTAATAAACAAAGATATTTAATTAGAATTGGGAACTTATAATTGTTAAATTGCCTAAATTTGAGGATTTGATTGGTGTATGACTGACAAGATATAAATTTGAAGGCCAAAATGTTCAATCTTAATCAAGTTTTGTGAAATATTTTAATTGCTAGTGCAAATTAAGTAATTAAATTGATTAATATCTATTATAGTGGATAATCAAAACTAAACTGCCAAATTGAAAAAATAAGTTTTTGATGAAATATTTCAAGGATTATCTGTTTCTGATGTTTGAAAAATTACATGGGTAAATATAATGGATGTTGTTTCAATTCCAAAATACAAGAATTAATTGGAATAATGTCACTAGCTGTTCAAAAATGTTGAAACATCTTTGAATATATCTTTCAAAACCCCAAACTTGTAGAGTAAAACTAGTGCGAAGAATAAAAATGAATGAAATACTAACTCGAAACCATCAAAATCATGGATAATATAAAATTGAAGACACTAATCAAATCTAATTACTAATATTTCATCAAATGATCTATTCAGACCCTTTCGTACCTGCTGAAAGTGAGACATATAGATCAATCGAAGGACTTGGAGAACCATCCTCAAATCTAACATATGAGCCAATAACTTGAAGCGAAGTCATTCCCCACACAATATTTCATGGTCAATTTCATTGGGACCATAAGCACGCGGTGTGGAAGTTGCGCACTTGTAATCATCATCATTGTGTGCAAATACGAGATCATCCTCTCGTCTTCGACCTCAGCGCGCACGAGCATCAATAATTCATCCTCGTACCTTATACTTAGACATTACACGCCAATACGGCCGGCCGGATTCGCTTTCTGCGATTGCTTATTTCGAGCAGGCCGTTTAAGGCGCGCTGAAGACCATTCGAATTGTTTATCGAACATGCAGGCACTACAAAGAGTCGAAAAGAAAAGACTTGGCGTTTTCACTGAGAGCTGCAAGTTCAAGCGTGGCCGTAATTGCCGAGGTCAAAAGGGCTGCCACTCCAGAGAAGATGCGGTCTCTGGTGTTTCCACAATTGCAGCAAGAACAACCAGCAAACGAGTGCACTTGAAGGCGATCGCAGTGAACATTTGTATCCGTTTTGCAGACCTAGAGACAATTTCACTACTCAGTGCTCAACTTCAGCAGAAGATGTAGTAATTATCTTGTAGAAGTGAAGATGCTTTGTTGTAACATTTCTGGTAACTATCGGAATCATGATGAAGACCAAAACAGAACTTCAGAAAACCAACTAAAAGTTTGGTATTTTCTAGGATTTCTGGACCTAGTTTTTTGGAACAAGAAGTTGATTTGAAATGTATAAGTAAGAGATGTTAAATTTGTAGCCTGAATTCTAGAATCTTAAAGTTTTGAACCTGGTTCAAAGTTTCTGAGAAAACTAATCTCTTGAAACCCTGATTTTGCTAAGACAACAAAAGAACTTGAGTCAACTCTTTGGAACCTAGAATTCTACAAATGAAACTTTCTGAAGATCATAGACTTTGATGCCTTTTTTGGTACCATCATAAAAAATGAAACATTAGTCATTTCCGAATTCTGAATCTGAGTCTTTAGAACACTCAGAAATCCGCCTTTTTGATAATAGATTTTGATATCTTAAGATATTTCCCCTGAGGAATAACTTCAACTCTAGTTATCTACTCTACAGTCATAAAACAGCTAGACCAGCAAATAATTTCGAGATACCGAAGATAAAACGTAATAAAACCCGACATAATTATGTGATAATTGTAGGTTAATTATAGCAATTAAAATACGATAACTATTACAGTTTCGGAATGAATACTTGTGTGACTCATTAGTTTTCAATTCTGTTTATCGGTTTCCATTCTAATGATAAATAATTAGGTCTCCCTCTCTTTACGAGATAATTATTCATTCATTAGGCGTTACATAAAAAAGCAAGAGGTTTACTCTCCAAAGAAAATCACTTTTCATTATCGACTATCGAGTACACGAGCCAAAACGATCATATAATTTAGTTTCTCATTATTTCATAATGAATTTCAATCCATAATCGATAAACGCACAAACGGATCTAGCAAAAATTAATTTATTTTGCTTTAATCGTGTATAACGCAATTTCCTGATTTATAGAAACAATAAATTGCGTCATTGATTGTCCAATCGAAACCAATCAGGACACTCCCTATTTTTTTAAGCTTTGTTTCTGCTTTGATAGTTTCTTTAAGAAGTTTTCTAAAAGTCGCAAAAATTGCTAAATTTATTGCGAATTAAAGTCTCATCCAAAATTAATCTATATCTAAAGAAACTTTATGAGATTTTTGAAATGTCCCCCAATTTTTGAAAATTCCCCTTTTTTTTCATGGAATGTTTTTTGAATTTGCAATTTTAGAGGAAGTATTATCATAGATTTATTGCAACATCTAAAGAGGAAAATTTGCTTTCCCAAGAAATTGCTAGACTTCTCATGCTAGAGTTTTTATTGACAGAAGTCTCAGATACAAAAATCTAAAATTAAAGACAATTTTGCAAATTTTGGAAATTTGAAAATTACAAATCCTTTTCTGGTGACACTTTCACCTGCTTCCACGTTACACACGTTAGACATTCATCGCTGAATCCATGCCATTCTTGGTGCTTAGACTTCTTTTTGTCAACGTTCTCATTGTTGTCATATAATTCGCAATGAAATCGCGATGCGATGCGGTGCGCGCGGTTGTTGCGCAATCAAGGAACTACACGATTACGTTTTCTTGCAGAGTCCTCCCAGAACATGAACAAGAATCGACAATGACGATGTCGACCACAGAAAGAGGCGTATTGTTACCATATACAATAAACTTACTCTGCTTCTAAATTTTCATATGGATGCATGAACTCATAATGTAAATGCGTATGTGGTCTTCGTTGTTGTTTGTCTCTCGCGAAGAGTACGGAAGAAAACAACGAGTCGAATTAGGCGAAACATGTCGACACGAGAAGAAACCTTAGGAGATTGTGCGGGCAAAAAAACTGTGTCAAAATGCGTGTCCGCTTCGGCTCATAAAACTTCTAACGCTTCCATGCAATGCAGAGTAATAATGGATTTGGGAAAAATGTAATTGTAGCCACGTAAGTGATATTATCCCCGTTGAAGAGATTGAGGAAATGTTGGAAGTGAAATGAGAACAAATGTTCAACATTTGTTGTTGTTGTTTTGAAAAATTTGATATCACGCATGGCAATTGATAATGTTTTTCCAAGATATTTTTGGGTCGATTTTGGGAAAATTAGTGAATTTGCTTTTTGGATACTGTAAAATTTAATCCTGAACAGAAAGCTAACTTTTTCTTGGACGCTGAAAACTATTTTCAGTTTGACAATGCTAATTTTGAATCAGAAAATCACTTGTTAAATCAAGATTTGAAGAAATGACATTCCAAGTTGACTTTGCAAATTTTCCCTCATAAAAATTTAACTTTTATTAAACTATATTTGGAATATCACAGAAAAATATTGAATAGGTTTTTATTCATGAATAAAATGATTTTCTCCAGAGGTGATTAACTTTCAACAATAAAAGCCTTTTTGAAAATTTTCCAAAAGACTTTTTATGGTCTGTATATAGAGCAGAATTAGATCTACCATAATTATCAATTTGGCTTCATCTTAAGATCTTAAAAGTAGAATTAAAAGAAGAAAATTGCAGAAAACATTAGAAAAATTTTGAATTTCTATAAGTATATTGATCTGCCATTTCAGATTTTTGGATGGCAGAAAAAAAAAACATTGGGTAACTAAAATGTGACAGATTTTTGGACATCCAGAAAAGTTTTCTGGGGAAACAAAAGTTTATCATGAAAGTTTTCAGCCAGCAAAAAGTATGATCAAAACTTTTCTATCCAGAATTTTTCCAAGAACATTTCAGAGTATATTCAAAATTTTCGTAATGACAGAAAAATCAGAAAGATATTTTATCTACAGAATTTATACTGTTGGTAATTTGATTATTGACCATAACACAAAAAATTAAAACCCAAAAAGTTGGAAAAGTAGAAATGTTTGAAATCCATACTTTAAAAATTACATAACTAGATCATAAATATCATTGTTAAATAATTTCTCTGTCCAATTAATTTGAATACCTTTGACATTCCAAATATAAAACCTCACATTTCCTTTGATATAAATCAACATACTCAACCATAAATATATGTTAAATATAAATCTCAATTAATTAAATTATTTATAACCTTTCATGGTGAATAAAATCCATGACTCGTTTTTGTGATTAACTCACTATTAAATGTCATTATTTATGTCTTAATTAAAAATAATAAATGGCTCTTATTAAAACCAATCCTATGTCATTCTGAGCACCAAAAAACGAGTTCAGTTTACGTAAAATTGCAACAGTTTATTGCATTTCCCCTCGCATTACACACTTTTTTCTTCATTTTTGGTTAAAATACCGTGCCCAGCTTTGTGTTCATGGTTACTTATGAAAGTAAGTGCGTTTCATAACCGTTGTGGACCTCGTTTTTAGTCTTTAAATAGCTTGAAAAAGTCAACGCAATGAAGTTGTTGCTGAAGCAGCATCAAACAGCATGGCATATTCCCATAAATAATTGAGAATTGTCTATTAACAAGTCTCAAGTCTCACACCAAGAAATTGTTGTGTTCGAACGTCTTCTTTTTTCTTCTACTCTTTGAAATTTAAAAATTAGTTTTTTGGATGTGAAGATATTCAAGAGTCATGGTTTCAAGTTTGTTTAAAGAGTTTGAAATTGTTTGGAAAGTTTTTGAAACTTTAGAAAAAGTTGTCGTTTTTGGCATCATGGATTTTGATTTGTAATTAGTTATTATAATGATAATTGATAAAATTACAATGTTGGCGTTTGATGTGGCACGCAAGTCAACATTGTTAAAATAACAACAAGATCACAAGGTCATCGTGTAGAATTTTGCGCGTGTAAGCTGCAAGCTTTTTGCTTGAATTATTTGAAGCCATGAAGGTTGTTCTCGTATCACCTTCAAGCTAATTACTCGATTCGCACACCGAGTCCGCAATATTTATGAGTTCCCTTCATACTCGTTGGCGAATTTGGCCTTTTCTGCACCAACAATTCCCCATTCACATCATATTCATAAATAATTAGCATGCAAAGTATTAAATTTTGATAGCATTAATTCAACCATCAAAAAATTCAGTGATTGAATTTATGGGAAAATTTGTAATGTAAATAATTTTGTGATAAATCGACTCACTTATCGTTGAAAGACAATCAGCAAGTATTAAAGGTCGTCATGGTCACTCACCTGTAACAAGAAAATAATTATTAATATTATTCAATAGTGGAACGTTGAAAGAATTACTTCATCAGCATGTAGAATATTTGCAATTATTTCGTATCGTTGAAAGTTCCCAAAGTTCATATAATCCTTAGAAACGAAAATTTCCTGAAGGGACGTTAATTAACGTATTTCTAACCATTAATTAGAAATAATCACGCCAAATTACATGAAGCTGAACAAGACACGAATTTGAATCGTCTCTAATGGATCAGAAATTAAAAAGGGAAATTATGCATGGTGCATTCTTAATTATTCTCCAGCAGAAATGGAATTCAACGAGGAAAAGGAAATGGAAAGGAAGGAGGATAGTTGTTCCCAATACTGGCAAGAAATCAGCAAACAATTTGTCCATATTTGCAATGGAACGAATACAGCACAACAGAACGTAAAAACGGCTTAGAAATACCATCAAGTGAAAGCGTTTTTAATGCATTTTAATATAATAATTTCCACATCGCGTCACTCATGCATCCATCCGTCCATCCAATCCTGGCGTCTGCATGTTGGATTTATTTTTGTATTCCATCGAAGAGACGTGCAAACTTGTTGTACCAACTATATTGCTGGGCGTTTTCGAAAATTTTTCCACTTTAATGTCGAGTCATTTTGAAGTTTCCTAGATGGTTACAGCATTCATTCATTCCTTTGCTGATTTGGCCCGAAGACTTTGTAATTAACACAATTGAAGTAATGGTCGAAGAAGAGGGAAACGAACATCAATTTGTTTATGATATTTTACTTTCATTGTAATTAAAATAATCATTCTTAAGGCGTCAGAAATGCATGCTTTCAAATTTTTAATTTTGTCTTGCAAATTGAACCTTAACGTTAATTTGAATATAAAATTTCTAAAATATCAATGCAATGGGAAAAATTCTTGATTTGGATTCCAATTAGTTTCCAATTAGTAAGATTACTCAACTACATTTTGGAAGTTCGGGTATTTCTGAATCCCGCAGAGATTTGGGACCATGACCAATATTATTTTTTCGTCAAAATACCATAAATGCCCTTTGAATCACGAAAATCGAACCAGTAGTTTCAGAGATATGAAAATTTTTGAAAACTTGTGAGATTTTAAGAATTTCATATCGTTTTTATCGCTACAAACTTTTTTTTCAACTTTTTACTATTAACGCGATTTCTGCATTCCTCATGGCCAAAAGGGCATAAACCTATGGATTTTTGAAAGTACTCATCAAAACCAACAATTTGGTTCCAATTTTAGTTTAATTGGTCTAACAGTTTAAAAGTTATAGACAGTTAAAAGAGCGAAAAAAGCGAAATTTTTGCATTTTTGGGACCATGACCAATATCATTTTTTCGTCAAAATACCATAAATGCCCTTTGAATCATTTAAATCGGTCCATTAGTTTCGGAGATATGAAAATTTTTGAAAACTGGAGCGATTTTAAGAATTTCATATCGTTTTTATCGCTACAAACTTCTTTTTACAACTTTTTACTATGAACGCGATTTCTGCACTCCTCGTGGCCAAAAGAGCATAAACCTAGGGATTTTTTGAAAGTACTCATCAAAACCAACAATTTGGTTCCAATTTTAGTTTAATGGGTCCAATAGTTTAAAAGTTATAGGCAGTTAAAAGAGCGAAAAAAAGCGAAAATTTTGCATTTATAGGACCCCATTTTTCAAGTTCGGGTATTTCTGAATCCCGCAGAGATTTGGGACCATGACCAATGTTATTTTTTCCTCAAAATACTATAAATACCGTTTCAATCATCCAAATCGATCCATTAGTTTCGAAGATATGAAAATTTTTGAAAACTCGAGCGATTTTAAGAATTTCATATCGTTTTTTCGCTGCAAACTTTTTTTTCAACTTTTTTCTTCGAGCGCGATTTCTGCACTCCCCATGGCAAAATGGGCATAAACCCATAGATTTTTGAAAAGTACTCATCAAGACCTACAATTTGGTTCCAATTTTAGTTTAATTGGTCTAACAGTTTAAAAGTTATACGCAGTTAAAAGAGCGAAAAAAATGGAAAATTTTGCATTTTTAAAACCCGATTTTTTAAGTTCGCGAATTTCTGAATTCCGCACAGATCCGCCAATTGCCAAAAGGATATAAACCAATACATTTTTGGAAAGTGTTCATCAAGTTCTACAATTATAAACAATATAAACAGTCACTTTCTTACAAAAACTAATAATTTGTTAGTTACTTCCTAAAAAGTGAAGGAATTACTTCACTTTCTTTTCAATAAAAATATAATAACTATAATAAGAAGCAAGATTACTAATATAGCTTCACATTTATGATCTGAGAAGATTTTATCATCTTCCAAATCACGTTTTTTATTACACATTTTCAACATTCTTGATTTTATAATCAAAGATTATGAGGAACTACAAACTTACAAAGAGTTTACGATTCTTTTCATTTTCACAATGCACATACTTTCTTCAATCAAAAGTTTTATTAACTCAAATCCTCGAGACTCATTTAATCTGCCAACATTCTGACAATTAACAAACAATCCGCATTTTAATAACTCACGATCGAAACTTCGGAAAACTAATCCTTTTGATATTGAACTTGAGGAATCATCGTGAATCATTTGGATTGCTATGATAGATGTTTCGTGGCATAAACTGAAGTGTATTCATTCGAATCGAAAGTCTGTCGCATTAGCTGATTACACTGCGATTTACAAACATGTCCGGCATTTATTATGCATCATAATCAGCTCGATAAAACGTGAAGGATGTTTTGATCGTGGGGGATTAGAAAAGACGCGTGTGCGGTGTGAAGAAAAGTGGAACGTCACGTAGCAAGAAGCAATCTTCTTAAAACTACGGCCTTAAAATGCGATATTGACAGTTGAGTGGGCTGCGACGTGTTTGTTTAGAAATAGAAAATGTTTACGTTTTTAAATGGAAATTAGCGCCTTTAGCCAGACAATTATCAGCTACGAGTTGGAACGAGTTGGTAATATGAAACATGGAATATTGCGGTTTGTAAAATATTTGCAATATGTGCAAAAAGCATCGCACTTTCCGATTGTTCGTTTTTGTTTTGAGCAGTCATTCTATTCTGGTTGGAATTAGTAGAGCTGAAAATTTCACTTTTTTCCGCGAATTAACAAAAACCAAAGAATTCATTTTATATGCAGATTTAGATGATAGCATTCAAATTGTCTTTCTGACCCAATTCAATTCACACAACGATTTCGATAAACAAATACGTACAGCAATAAAGTTATAAACGATGGTTATTATAATGAAATTAAACCACTGGTTTATGATCAGAGATATCTTTAAGAAATCAATGAGGAAAAAACAAAGCTGATGGATAAAATCAAAAACGAATATAGAACACATCAGTTGCATTCGTCGAACGAGGTCAAAGACGTCGACGAATGGCGAAGAGAAATTCTTTCTTGTGCCCAAAACGCACAAATCAGGAATTTTTATTTCCTTCTCTAATCATTTTGATTTGACGACTCTCGCGCCAAGATGAAACCGAGCAATTTGATTTCTTTGGCGCGTTGTCGATTTCAGCCGAGATTCGCTCATCGAGTCGATAATAAATAACGAAAAGAGTTTCTCGAGGTAGTTTTTCGTTGTAGGTGTCTATTCCCAAGAAAATAAATTGCTGGAAATTTCTAGCAATCTGAGCATCATTTCGAATTTCCACGTTAATAGCTGTAATTAACCAATTCCCAAGCATCTAATGTGTAATAAATTTCTAAGAGTACTTAATTATTTGATCATGAAACTTGGCAGATAATTTCGCCATCAGTGATGATGATTTATTTAAATATGTGTCAAAATGATCACTTTAAATTGCACATATTTCAAGAGAAAATCTCATAATCAGAAGATCAGAAGAAAACTCTTTCTCGTTGGTTTTCTCTAAAATATTTAAAACATTTAGTTTAATTCGCTGAAAGCTAAAACGTGTCTTGGTGCACTAACGCCAATTTCCAACTTCGAATGCTTTTAATCGCACAGCAAACATGAAACATTCGAAGAAAAGTTTTACTCAGGATGTTTACTTGCTTGTTCTTTGTGGTCGATTTTTTCGTCGTTTTTGCGGCCTCAACTTCGATTTCCTATCATTTGTTCACAACATTTTCAACTACACTTTGTACTATTTTCACGCCTTTTCCGGTTTTATCAAATCAATACCGAGATTGAAAAAAATAGTGGCCCAACTTTTGTCTGTTTCGAAAAATAAAACCAACTAATTTGGAGTTTTGAAAACCAAAATGAAGTTCTAGAATTATAGCATTAATTTTGTATCTTTTGGACTTTATAATAATTACAGTTTAATTTGAAATATGAATTTTTATATAACACCAACAAAAATTGTACTTCATGTCCCATCAAAATCGCATAACAATTACTCAAACATTCAGAAAATCAAATGCTTTGTATAAAAGCCGCAGATTACTTCAATCAACACAATTGATCACTCACATCAGCGCGGTTTTATTGTATCAAAAGTGGGTTAGTTAGCAATTCAGGCTATTTTTAGTTCAGCCATTCATTCGCAACTGGTTTTAATAGAAATAAAGTAGCCGAGCTTTAATGTTATTAATAAATGGCAGAGTCAGTTACAATGGACTCGAATTGATGTAAAAAATGTGAATTTTAATCGAGACCTTGTTCCATTCAAAGGTTGCAAATTATTCTTCTTCAAATTGAAACAAAATTTCATGCAAAAATTGAAATTCAAGAAAATTTCAAGAATAAATGACATTTTCAATGTTTTGAAAACTTGAAAAGTCAATTTCTTGATTAAGCAAATACAATTTATGTTCCAAATATGAATTTTTGGAAGGTCTAACAGTTATAGCATCTATATAAATTGTTGTCATTAAAAAATACATTATTTTCCACATTGCAATCATTCGAGGACTGAAGAATGAATAATTTTCAAATTTTCCACTTACAAAAATTAATGCATCATCGCAACTTCTGTAACTTACTTAATTTACAGTTATTTAAGTATTTGCTCAACTAAAAGCCACCCAACCTTGATTCTGAAGATTCATTCATCCTGCTCCTTCCTAACATTTATCATCCACTTCATCATTCAATAAACTCTTGGAGATTTCATTAACTAACTGCATTGTAGACAAACAAACAGATAACATCTGCTGGAAAGTATTTTTATAGCGCCATTCTCGACATTGTGCAACTGCATTTCCTCTTCAGAAGCATCCACCTAAAATGCTAAGCGGTTTGTGTGTCAACACGACAATTTGCGAGCGCGCGTCTACATTTTTAGCACACTTTTGTTGCTGCTGCTGCTTAATGCGCTTTAATGCGCCTTAATGCGTTCGTATGGTTTCGGTTGATTGCAATTTAATTAGAAAACGCGCCCGCACAGAAAGAGGAAGATGTTGGTCGGCAGCGTCAATGGCGCATTTATATTTCATTAATTTGTCGGCGCTTCCACATGCTACACGGATGAATCGAGTTGATGCACTCGTACGCGCATTGCGGATTAATTAATGCCGTTTAATGAATAATTGACCTGATTTCGGAGGCAAGTCAATCGCAGGCTTCCTTACTTTGTTTCTAAGTGCAGTGTCATTCACATACTGACATAGAATGTGAATAAGTAGACAGTATTCATTGTTCGCTCTTTTGGTTGGCATTGTTTTTGTTGGGTGTTTCAAACGGTGTTCAACAATAGGCGAAATATTGGTTTTGTTCTTAAGAGTATAGTTTAACATTCCAATAAGAATTGGAGTTTTGAAGTCCAGGATCCTCTACTAGCTTTTTTCCACTCTAAGGGTCTTGAGGTCCTTTCCAGAATTCTGGAACTAAAGTCGTTTTCGGTCTTTACTTCAGTTCCTTAAATTCCTTGATCAGTAACTCTTTTGACAACTTATAACAAAATATGAACAACATAGGACATTTTTGACTATCCCTCAGGAGTCACCAAGTACAGTAGTGATTGAGATCAAGGATAGTAGGCAATTGAAGAATTGCAGACATTGCTGTAGTTATACAGAGTCAAAAATGTCAAAATAGTAATTTTCATTGGAGCAAACTGTGTTTCGAAGAAGATTTATCTTTCCATAGCATTGCAAACCCAAAAAGCACCTATTTTATGAATATATATCATCAATCGAAGTATAATATAGTAAAGTACATTCCTTTCTATTATCTATCTATGCCTTCGAAACCTTTAAGCTTCTCTATCAGACAGTTTCAAAGATGAAAATTGTAGTCACCTTCTAGATCTGATGTATCGAACAACACAGATTCACTCTTTGGCATTGACAGTATCCCTAGGAACATACCCTAAGACAGTAAGATATAGCAGAAGACCTCAACTTTGATACTGAGAGATGACAAGTAAAATCTTTGTGTGGAATCAAATACAAGTCATCATTGTTGATAGCTTAAGCAATAACTATCTTCTCCCAGCTGTAGTACTTCATGTTCTTTGCCCTAGGTACCCTCAAAATCATAGCTTCCTTCTTCTCTTCTTCCAAAAACAATTTGTCACTTACTTTTGAGAACTATCCAGAACTATTCTCAGACATCCAGACCTTCCAGGGCATGGGTTTTGATCACTCCTATCTTAAACCTAACTATAGGATGAAGATATCCAGAAAAACCTATTGTTTGAACTGATCTATGAAGTTACCCAGAAGAAGCTAATGTTTGAACTGATCTATAAAGATATCCAAAAGAACCTAATGCTTGAAATGCTCTAGATGCTTCTGTAACATCATTTTTCTAACTCCCCTGACTCCGCTTTCATTTCCCACCTTCAGAACACCTTCTGGACCAAGACCTATGAGACCCACCCTTGTTAGACCTTCAACAACACCCCATAACACCTTCAGCCACCTAAAGATAAACTCCTAGCTTCAGCTGACATCTCAATTCCCTTGAAGATCACTCTACAATCAACGCCAAAACTTCAGATTTGAACATTTGCGATGCTGTTCACCATCGAAAAGAAACCCGTTATTCGACAGGTCAGTAGGCCTGTAAAAAGCCTGCAGCTCGTGCGCAGTCTTCGCCGGCCGGCGAAAAGAGAGATGACATCCTCGAGAAGGCTGCTGCTCCAAGTTGGCGCATACTTAGAACGCGACAGAAATGCCTCTCGGCATGTTACTTAACATAGCCGTAACACCGATTAGAGTATGTAAACGGTCATCAGTCGTCCTTTCCACCATTGCATCCTTCTTCGATTCGCACCGAAGCCAAGCAATGATATCACCCATAGTTGGCATACATAGCATCATTGGCTACTTCCATGTTGCCCAAGTTTTTTGAAGGAGTGTTCACACACGTATTGATCAACCGATACATGAGATCGTATGGTAACCAGTGACCTTCACACACTTTCAAGCGTTTATCTCATTTCGGACTCGATATGGCAGTATCAATAAAGTATCGCATCGAGGAGAGTTTCGAAAGTTGTTCTAGCAAGATGTAAATTGCATTTTCGAGTGTTGACTAAAATTTGGGCACTTTATAGTCATAAAACGCGGTTAATCGATATGTTTATCAAGGTACAACAAAGAGCTAACTCGTTGTGATGTGGGAAGCAAACAGGAAGTGACCAAACAAGTCATCAGGTGATCAATGTTGAAACATCCAATATCCTCATAGTAATTAATTCATCCCGGAATAGATTATTCACTTATCTACCATCAACCAAATGGGATGAGTACCCCTGGAGTCCCGAATGGTCACCATGGCGACAGACACCCTACTCGGGATAATGTTGCGCACTCCAGAGTCTTCCTGTTCGTTCACCCTCGTCTCGTGAAGTCATCGATACATCCTGACGACAAAACCTGCAATACTCATCCATTAACATGAAAACTAGATGAAACCCTGGAAAAGTTGGAATGTTGGAAAAGGTCAACATCGAACAACCACAGAAACTCAAAGACTTCGGCTCCCATTTCGTTGTATCGGGTTTATTTAGAATTTTCGATATATTTAGAGGATGATTCATTCTCAAATGGTTGAATTTTCTTCAACTACCTAAAGATTGAAGCAATGTGAAGTTTAAGCAGGTCGGAATTTAGTGGGAAGTGGAGACATGCTCCAGATGCTTTTATTCATTAGTCTTAGATTGAATCCTCGATAAATTTAGACGGAGAGAGTTATTTAGAGGCGTTGCACGTCTCATTTAGTTTACCTTCCAAAAGCAGGAGGAATTGTGGGTGAAATGAAGTAGTACCATGTTCCAAAATTCGTTTACTAAACTGAGTAAACGAATTTTGAGGAGTTGAGTTACGAAAGTAGGAAGTTGCTAAAAGTAGAAGAGTTTCCGGTTCAGGTTGAAGGAAGTGTGATCTATGAGTGTGGAGGATTTTCTGGGTTCCAATTTCCTATCCAAACTGACGACAAGGTCGTAGTTTACAAATTTCAATCCAATTACAAAAGAGACTACAATAAAGGTCAATGAACTTTTCTGGTACTTTCTGAAATTGATTACAAAGGTTCCAAATATCTGAGTCCTTCTTGAACTAATGATGAACTTTCTGACTACAAATAACTGCAAATTTCGAAGCCATGACCAACAACTCCTCAACTTCTTCCCTGACTTCCTTCTTGTTGATCTTCTACAGTCATCCTTCTTGTCATTCCATAAGTATATATCTCAACCCAAACATGTAACACCATCTCCAACCTTTGGGAAACCTTAATTCTCTTGTGAAACAAATCGTAAACTATGTTGACATATCTTCTGCATGTTCTTCAGCGTGTGAAGTTGTCGCCTTCTGCCTCGAACAACTAACTTCAAGTCCTAAGTGCGAATTTAGCCAAAGCAATTATAACACTACTTGCAATTTCGTTCCAGAAATAGTAATTAATTTTTGCACAGTCCCATTCGAATTGATCCAGTAGACAATTGAATAGTTACAAGTTACAAGACAAAGTTGGATTTCGTAATGTGTGCAATGATTTTTTGGTTGAACATTATTGCGTGAGACGATGACTTCGTGCTCAAACATGATGACAGAAACAATCATGGAGAAATGCAGCGAGTGAAACAATGCGGCAATCAGATAAGTTGCAATTGTAGAATGTAATCACGTTTGCGGTAGATTTTTCAATCACTTAAATTCACATATGAATGCGCCGTTTTTCCCCGATTGAAATTGCGATTATCTTGGCGTATCTGTATGTCAGTTGTCTAGAAATTGCGAGCAAAGTTGCTCAACTATCTCTTCAAATAAACTCTATTCAAAGATATTTGAACCTATACTAGATGTTGATACATTTTGGTTTTCTTCGAGATTCATCAAGAAGAGTAGAATCTAATCCCAGAAAGTTCTAGAACAATTCTGGAACTTAACTGATACCAATTCAGATTCTAGAAGCTTTCTACGAGATCTATCTTAAAGTACGTCTAGAAATTATGAAAATTTTCTGAGAACACTTTGTCTATCAATGTTTTGGTCTCTACAAAACTTGCTTTTCGTTGCTTACTCCTCTCCAGCGTTTTCGTACATGGTGAACTTCTTGGTCGCAGAGGGCACTTTAGAGCTATTAGTTACCAAGATAAATAGCGCGATAGGGAACGAGGAAAAGGACAATTAACCTTCGCTAATCGTCCAAGAACGGGCTTCAAAGTGCATACTTAAAAGTTAATCAAGTACGTGCACAACGCATACAAATCCTTTGAGTTTATCCATCATCTCAAACAGCTCCAACATTTTGCAATTACCAAGATTTTAAATGGACGACAAATACGAAAACTATGACTGATAAAAAGCCAACGAAATGAATTCTAACCATTTATGGTTCTAAACTTACAGCTTCAATTGGAACTTTTATCAATTTTCTTGAAGAAATTACATAAGGGATCTTTGTGGGTTGTTACAAATTCTGAATGGGTCGTTGACTTTTTGGGATGGTGACAACATCAACAATAAATCTACATTGGATTCGTTTTGATGCAAGCGACCACATGGACTGAAATTATTAACCAGTAATGTTAATAATAGTTGGCACAAGTGTGTCTAAATTACAGTATTCCGAGAATATGTATTGCATTCAGTCGGGCTCGTATTGTGAAGTATTGTTATGAATACGAAGTAATATAATAATACATTTGCAATGGAAATGAAAATGCTGCAATGCTTTGATTGGCACATCAGCATAATTACACGCGGGTAATGACTTTCTGCATGTATTAATTATTTTTGCTCAATGCCGAAGCAAGTTAACGAACCGATTGTTATAATTAATCGATTCATTATGTGCTTTAATCGATTCTGTATTCAAATTTCTTTTTATTACACTATTTTCATGTAAATATAAATATTTTCCAAATTGGTTGATCATTTGAATTCTTATAAACAAATTTACATTTTAACTTACTCAAGTAGTCCCAAAGAAGTTATTTTACTCCATACTCCATTTTACTCCTAAAAATATCATTCAAACAACTTTTTAACTTTCCTAAATCTATTCGACTAACTCTGCATTTGAGATTATCAGTCTACGATTCAAATTATTCAATTTGAATTTCACCTATCTAAGATTTTGAAAGAAATTTAATACATTCCTAACTATAAATTAGTTGAATCCATCAATTTGTTATTTTAAACTTCAAAAATAGTTGTAATCATAAAATGACTCATTTTCTTCCTTTCGAATAAGTTTTCGAACCAATTGAGGATTGCATCAATCTAATACTTTCCTAGATCGATCGACGACCATTAAAGATTATTTATATTATTCATCCATGGAGCATTGAGCCCACGATGCAAAAAAACATGCATTGGACCATTCCAACGATTACGCATTAACATGTCATTAACGTCAACAATTTTTATTCCTAGTTTGGCGACTACACCTTCGAGTTGGGAAACTATACGTGCACTGTTTGCTTGTTTGTTCGACTGACTACGTCCATAAACCAAGAAGACAAGTACAAATTATGAACGTAGGTTTGTTTTGCATGGGCAATTACTTATTATGCAACGTGACAAGAAAGGATCTTTCGCAAAATCATCTCCTTTATCTGCTGCGCTTCTCGCGTAAAAATGGCGGAAAAAAGCTGAATGCGCAATTGAACAAAGAGATGTAAATTGTTGAACAATACTTGATTGTCGATCAATGAACGTATTGAATTCTAATCGATGATTAAAGGTATTTGTGTTGGTTTTTCTGGGAGTGTCGCAAAAGTAAAAAGTTAGTGTGCAAAATTTTTATAGTTACCACTTTTGGCACTTTTTTGTGAAGATCTATCAGTGAAGAAAGATGGATGAGGAACTCACCTGAAACAAGAAATAAAAAATTAAAACTCTAAGAAAGAAATTATTCGATTTTGTTCATCGCCAAAAAACAAAACAACAACAAAATTTTGGTATTACATGTTGTAATTAAATTAATTACACCAATTATCCAAAGTTTTGAAACTAATCATCAATAATCTCATTAATTATCTTTCATTCACCTGCTTAGTGCAAAAACTCAAAACAATTCCAAGTAAAACTTTACAAACCCAAATAAAAAAAAACATTACACGTCAAAACTTGTAATTAATCAACTGACTAGAAATATTATAAATAAACTTCGAAGAAATCCTCGACAGAAGCAAAAAATGGATTCAAATTGGATTATGTTCCACAAACCCCTCGGGCTTTCAAATATAATAATGTGGCAACAAACGAGCAGAATTTTTTGTTATTGCTGTTGTAACAATTTGCAAGAGAGAAGAAGTCATCTAACTAGCCATGCGATGATTGCCGAAGCAATTTTATTCAATATGCTCAAACGAAACGAAATCAAAACAGGTACACATTGTGTCTGTTTGTTACACAATCGTTTTGTTCAAGTCATGGCAGAAACGAACAACAAGCATGGAAAAAACTTTATGGAATATAATAAAATTACATATTGCTACATCATAAAATGTCAATAAATATCCATAATGTGCACGTGGATTGAAATTATGAAGGAATTGTTGCAGATTTTCTAGAATTTTGATGATAAATAACAATCAGTCGTTGATTATGAAAATTGCAAATTGTTGCGAATAATTTTTAGGGTAGATTGTGCCATAAATTGAAAATCTAAATAAATTTGTAATTTCAAGTTCTCCATTTTAAAAAATGTTTCATATACTTTTTTAATTTTTGTTTGAATCACTTTAAAGTAAACTAAAATTTGCCAGAGATAAAAAAATCATAAAAAAGATGTTAATCATGTTTTTTTGTGAGTAATTGGAATACTGAAGGTTGGGAGAATTCTCAAATATGGGTTACTTAAAAAATGTAATCTGACTTAAGTAATTTTAATCTAATTTTGTTCCTTATCAATATTTAATCTAAAATCCAATCTGAATCATAGTTCTATAAATACAAATTAATAATTCCACCTGAGGTGAAATTAGCAATTACATAATTTCCTTCAAATACAGAACACTTTACATCTTTCACTCATGTCATACAAAATCAGTCATCAGCCAGAATTCAGATAGATGAAAGAACCATTACGGATTGAATTCTGGGCCAGCAATTTTGAAGCGAAAGGTTTGGATGATTGAAAGCTGAGCCAAAGTTGCGTTTGTATTTCCAACGATTAATTAGTTTTCAAAGTAATTAGCAATTCGCACATTCCATCTACAGAAACTTAGCTATCAAGCTGAAATTCTATCTAAAGAGAATGAAGTGAATCAATAACAGAAATTCGTCTGCAAATTCAAGATTTATGCAATAATTTGATAGTTTCAATTCAAATCAAATTTATAGCGAAATTTTGTATTGAAGAAATTGATATGGAAGTAATTTTTGTTATGTAATCATTACATATCAAATGAATGTTGATGGTAATTTTGATTGAAGAGATTTGTAAAGAAGATAAAAAAGTTTTATTGGTGTTTATTTTTGTTTGATTAATTTTTTGGAGGTTTCTTGTTGATTTGGTAATGAAATTAAATTCCGCATGAATTTTGATATCTTGGTACAGATTGGTACGGATTTTCTTTTGTATACATGTTTCCAATTGATTGTAAAGTTGAATTTGATTGTTTTATCAATAATTAGCACTTGATGTCAAAATCATCAGAAAACTTATATATTTTTTGAGTTACTGAAGAAATTATACAAAATCGACAGAAAACCAATTTTTTTTTGAATTACTGAAGAAAATTAGACGAAACATCAAAAAATAAGTAACTTTTTAAAAAATTCTTATTCTTTGATGAAAATTTCCCAGCTAAAAATTGAATGATAACTCCAAAACAAAGAAAATTGAAAAATCATTAAACCATTGTAGTAATTTACATGAACAACAAATAATTTTGAATGGTATCTTCTGGAAGACCCTTATATAATTTCACCGCATTCTCAAGGACCTTGCAAGGACTAACAAACAAAGTTTCCGCCATAAACAAGCTCCAATTTGGCTCCCATCATGAACTCCTGGTGGAAAACTTCACCAGGTACGAACCGACCGACGATGAACGTTTACACAGGCGATTAATTACGAATTCATTTCATTAAGAGAGTGCGCGAATGTTAGTTAAACCACACGGCTCGTTGGCTGCAGCCAAATTGCAAAGCAAATGTTATAGTTCACCATCGCGAGGAAGGTCATAAGAAATTTGCGCACTAGATGTTCCTCCTGCTCGAAAAAGCAAAGAAATATGGCATCGAGGTGCACGCGATGATGCATCAATTGTTCATCGATTTGATGATCGAATCGAAGTTATCATATTCGATGCTGGCTGAATAATACCGTTAGTCTGGCTTCGTTTCCGTTCGAAATGCATGCCAGTAAAATATTTGCCTCGCGTGTTTATAGAGTTAGCAAAGTTACCGTAATGCTTCTTTTGACGTCGACGACGGCAGCGTGCTGAACGGAGATTTCGCTAAGCTAATCGACAGCAAAACGTCATTCATGATGCAGCTCGATGCGGCAAATGACGTATTGTTTAGAGAATGCATTCTGAAAATGATTTCAAGGTGCAGTTAGATCTTTAATTGCTTCCCTCGAAGGAAAAGTGTCCAAAATGCACGGAAAAGTATGGGTGGGAAAAATATCGTAGAGGGTGACGTTAATTATCGCACGTTTATAGGACGCATTATCAAATTCGTCCTTGGAGCTATAGTTTTCAAAAAAAAGCTAAAATGCTTCCAAAATTTGATAATTTTCATTGGAATTAATTACAATGATCAACGGATTTATTTCCCAGAAATTCAAAGAATGTAAAGGTGCCTATATATGAGGTGATAATCAAATGTGCGTCCAAAAATCTTTTTCTTAATTGAGATATTTCTCAATTGTTTTAGAATACAATACAATTTGGAGCAAAAAAAAGTTGATTTAAACAAGCAATTTTTGACAAAAACCAACTTCAATTGTAAAACAATGTAAACTGCACGCAAATAACGATTACAAAAAAAAAACCGAACACATTAATTTAGCATAGATAACGCTCGTACTGGTACGAAATAAATCACTCTTCGGGACAATTTGAGGGGAATGGAGGGGGAAATGGCAGGAATTTCGCGCACCGTCATGGAATTTGATTTCATATCGTACATTTCGCACAAGGTCGCCAAAAACGTATCGCTTGATAGCAGGTGATTACTGTTATTACACGCGGAATTAGTTTCCACGTCAAAAGTCAAACACCAATACAGTCATCGCCCCCCACTCCTGATTTGTTGGCGAAAGTTCTGCATGTCGCAAATTCAAACAAACTTCAATATACAATGTGTCTGGATTTATAAATACTTGAAAGTTTTGGGAAGACTCTGAGACTAATTCAAGATTTTTTTTGTGCAGAAAATTATAATGAAATGGAAATTAGAATATTGTCGCATGATAAATTTG
>JARJDZ010011048.1:0-18587 GCA_030264555.1 Aleochara sp. GC000083
ATATGAAATTATTAAAATCGATCGAGTTTTCAAAAATTTTCATATCTCCGGGACTAATGGACCGATTTGGATGATTCAAAGGGCATTAATAGTATTTTGTCGAAAAAATAACATTAATCATGGTCCCGAGACCCTACGGCAATCGGAAATACCCGAACTCGAAAAATGGGGTCTTAAAAATGAAAAATTTTCGCTTTTTTTTCGCTCTTTAACTGCGTATAACTTTTAAACGCTTGGACCAATTAAACTAAAGTTAGAACCAAATTGTAGGTTTTAACGAGCACTTTCCAAAAATGTATGGCTTCATGCCCTTTTGGCCATGGGGAGACCAGAAATCGCGTTCGAAGAAAAAAATTGAAAAAAAAGTTTGTAGCGAAAAAACCGATATGAAATTCTTAAAATCGATCGAGTTTTCAAAAATTTTCATATCTCCGAAACTAATGGACCGATTTGGATGATTCAAACGGCATTTATTGTATTTTGTCGAAAAAATAACATTGGTCATGGTCCCGAATCTTTGCAGGACTCAGAAATCCTCGAACCTTATAATGGTGTCTTAAAAATGCAAAATTTTCGCTAATTTTCTGTCATTTAATCAAATCTAGACCTGAATGCGACTGATGACATCATCATGATCTCTCTTGCTCTCCTTATACTTACTTCATCCAGATGAACATTCAAAATCTTATAAAAATTCTATCTAGACGTGTGAGCATAAGAACAGTTGATAAGAAATTCAAATATTTCCATTCGTTCAAGGCGTCTTTTACCTTGCTCCAACAATGCGCCATGTTAATAAAATATGTCCGGGCGGTAAGAGATAACGACAAGCAATAAAGATTCATAATCCCGATGGTGAACTGAAGGAACACATATAGTTATACTTTGTTGGTTGGGGGTTGCATTGCAGGGTGGCAAATGCGCGCGCCTCGTTCATGCCGCCACTCGAACAACACCTGGTGCTCTTTATTAGAAGGCCCTTGAGTGAAACGCCGCCATCGAAGAAGAAGTCGGCTTCACCCTATCTCTATCATGCTGCTGGTGGTGCCTCTCCATCAATTTGCACCCTGCACGCGCGCTTTGTCGTCGGCATCCCTCACGATCACGAGAAGGCGCATGTACCTGCTTGTAAATCCTTAAATTTCAACTACACTACACAGTTTTTAACCCGGCTTACAAGGGAGCACACCACCCCCGATGCGTGTTTGTGTGCCTGCGGCGGGTGGAGGGCGCCCCCCTGGAGCGGTCCGCACTATGAAAGCACCGCCAGCGGGGGCGGCGGCACCCTTTAATATAATTTGTGTTATTACAAGGCTGCAAAACGCCAAGAGTCGAACCGCGCGCAAACAGCAGAGGCAGAGGAAGAGGCGACCCAACGAAAACAACGCGCTCGCCTGCCATGAGAACCAGCGCACGAAACGCAAACAATTGTAAAGATTAGATTGAACGCCGAATGCGTTTTTAACGTAAACAAATGACAGGTTGCTGCCGCCACCAGTGCGTTTCGGGGAGGTGATAAGTGCGCGCTCCGAGGGCCTCTTTAGCAGGGATAGCCTGCATCCGCTCGGATGGTCTTAAGATAAACATCAACAACATGTAGGGCACTGAGTGAATGATGGCCGCTGTTAGACTCATATTTAAGAGGTAATTATCACCGTTATTAAGCGAGGTCGCTGTTTGCTTACCATCCATTTGGGTTTTTTTGTGTTTTCGGCTTTTAGCTCCATGTGGTCTTGTTTATACGAGCACTTCACACGTTTGTTTAGAGATTTTGGGGGAACATGTGCGTTCACATCAAGCTTCCATTAAAATTCGACGCGTTTTAATCGGGTTGGGAGCATTATCTGGCCAGAAGTTAATCAACGAGATTAATTTTGTTTTCTCTTCATTTCCAATTAAGGGATATTTTTCTAGAATCAAAAAGATTACCATCAATATCTATTACATCTATTATCATTGTTCTATCACTCTAGTTCCAAATTAGTTATAAGTAGTTAGAGTTTTCTAAACAATTCCATGAGTTGAGAATTCTTATCTACCTCTACTTACGAGGATAACAAACGTACAATATGTGAGTTTGTGTCTCTCCGAATGAACAAAGTGTCTCAATTTTAGGGCATGTAGACATGAGCTCTCCGAGTTTTTGGATGACTGCGATTTAGTTTTATCCCCGGCGGCTCTGCAGGTTGAACGCGAACGCTCCGTGAGCACTTGAGCACTCTCATTGCACGTGCTGGCCGCCTCGTCGTTCCGTTCAGTTACAGTTAAATATCACATAAATTCGGATTAGTTTGTTTGTTTGTCCCGACCATGCATGCATGGCCCACCCTCCCACACACACCCCCATACGAGGCCGCCGGGGCCCAAAAACGCGCGCGCGCGCGCTTCACGCTGGATCAGGACATATTACCCTCGGCGAACGACATTTGTTTTACTTGTTGTCCTGTCGGCCGCAGCCCGACACAATGTTCGCGCATCGTCCTCCGTCCTTTATCCCCGAACGGCCAACGCCATGCGTCGCAATCATCTGCGTCCTTTGTCGGCGTGTTTTGTCGGCCCATGTCCTTCACGTTGAAATATATTTAACATGCTCACTGGATGGTCTTTCGTCCTGCACGCCCCTGCTGCTGCACTTCTTGTTATCCCGGCGTGATGGGGGCAGTTTCAGTCGACTTGCGCGCCAGGCAAATCTGCACACGCGGAAATATTAATAAAAAATTGCACGCTTGCAGAATGCATTGTAACACACGGAATCGGGGCGCTTTTCTCGTTTAAGCGGCGCTCCCATCAACAAACGAACGGTGTAAATGCGCGAAATATATGCGGGGATTTCCCCGTTTACGTTTAAGTGAAAACAAGTCAAGGAGCAAAAAACATCAGCACTCGTATATTGCAACTAAAACAAAAAACTGGTCCGTTATCCTTGCGCACATTGGCCGGAAGGAAATGAATGCATCCAAACGGTAAATAGATAAAATACACATGTCCGAGCTTTACGGGATCTTTAATAAATCCGCGATTTCATAAAACAATAAATGGCCGTCTGTTTATGAAGGATTACCCGGCCGGATTACATGGCGGCGGCGGTGGTGGCGGCGGGCGCTATATAAGTTTAAACATTTTTCACATGCGCCCTCAGCAGCGCACTTCTTTTGTGCATTATTAAGCGCAACGCAATTCTTCCTCGCCGGCAACTTTTATACGCAACCGACTCCTTATAAATCCGCCAGTGGGGGCGGCCGAGAGGGCTGCGTCTCAGCGCAGTAATAAATTTCCAGCAATAATTTTTAAAAACATAAAAATAATAAAAGCCGCTCTTTGTGTGTGTTCGGGGTGGGTTCGCGGTGTGCTGGCTGTCGCTCGGAGGCGGCAGGCTACATGCAATCAAGACGTAAATGCAACTAGCGCGCGCGTAACTGTAAAACTTTCCTCCGGTGGAACATATTTTTAAATACTTTTGTTCCGCGTGAATGCGCGCCCGGCGTATGCACTTGAAAGGCAAACGAAGCCGTACGAAAACCATCCACGGGAGAAAAAAGGGAACGGCGGCGGCGCAACAAAACGTCTCCTTGTTCGCAAGTACGTAGATTTCGTTCAGGAGCGACGGCTTCCGTGCACTTTTCGAAAGATAAGATGAGGGCGCGTGCAGGCCGCCACAAGTCACAACTTCCGCCAGCTGTGTGACACCCCCGGGGGTGGGCGCGTCGCGAAAAAACCAAACGCCACACGAAGAGTGCTGGCAGCTGGAGCATAAGACGAGTGAATTAATTACTTTCTAAAAGTGTTATCTTGTATGTAATAATATATAAAGTAGGCAAATGAACGCTGGGCCAAAACGGCGGTGAGAGCCGTGGGGGCGGATGGCCACCGCGCTGAATAATGAAACGGGGGCAAGTCCGAAAGCTGCGACAAGGACGAGACGATATGATAATAACTTGGGTCCGTTGCTCTGCTGCTTGACGTTTCGCATCCTGGAAGAGAGCGTCCCTGTTATCGCTGGCCCCGTATGCTCGCTGCTCCTTTTTCGTTCGCAAATACAAGGACAAGTGTCTGAGCGGAGTTATTCACTCGAAATTAAAGACCGGCGCGTATTTAGGGGGTTGGCTGTCTCCGACCAACTTCGCGATATGATTTAATACGAACTCGTAAGACTCGACTTCCTCTCGACGTTGTTTCTTCTTCTTTCTTGTATTTTTTTTGCGGGGGAGCCGGGCGTTAATTAATTGCTCCGATAAGAGCGGCGCAACCGCAGGAATTAAAAGCTTCAGAAATGTAAAATGCGCGCTTTTTGCGACGACGGCAGTCGATGAATTTAATTAGAAAAAGTGGCCGGCAAATATTGAGTTTATGCGGCCATCCATCTTGCGCCGATATTTGTCGAGAGTGCATTGTTTCATATCAGCCGATGATGCAGTTTGCCGCCCCATGCAATCATTGAAAGCCGTGGCCCCATCATCCCGGGAATGAATTCGAGTATTTGCCAATACTCGACACTACTCTTCGACGCGAGCCGAGGGCACAAACTAAATTGAAACACCTTTAATCTCCGCGCGGCGCTGTCTTACGTGGGGGCGGGGGCGGCAACTAGTTGTGTGTGTGTATGAACTGGGCGACAGTTTGTTCACGTTCTTGGCTGGTCTATTTTGCGCTGCTTGTCGACGTGTGCAATCCGGAGTGAATCGAACCGGTGAGAGGAGGTGGCGGCTTGGGGGGCGGAAGACATGTAACAAGTGCCGATAGAATGTGATGGATGAGCGGGCGCTCTCGCACGTTAGCGTTTGAAGTTCTCACTAGGCGGCGGGGACGGGTATTCGGGGCAGCGGCGGCGGCGCCTCAATGCGACGACTGCGAACGAGCTTTAATCATTTAATGGCACGTAGGAGCCGGCAATCAGGCTCTTGTTGACATTTCTCTATTACACTCGGCGTGTTTGCGTGCGTCTCCATTTGTTGGCGCGTGTACGTGTGTTCCTTCCAGTCGGGGGTGGCTTTGCCTACTATACGTAGAGTCATTGTATAGAAATGTATACACGCTGGAAGAGAGTGAGTGATTTCGTCCGGGCGCAATGCTTCGACTGAATTGAAAAATCATTGCAGGAACTCGTCTATTTTGGTGCGCCAATATGAAAAACGCGCCCCAGATAGAGATCTACGGTGCAATCTGTTAGAAATCGACTGCTGGGGTTTAGGGGGCATGCATGCGGCACATTAAGGTTATTTTCCAAATTGGGTTCGATTTATAGCGAATGCACACACAGAGGACGACAGGTATTTTCGGGCGCTACTTCAATTTGTTTTGTGCGTTGCGAAGTTGACTTCTTTCTTCTGCCCGGGAAGAAAAGCCTGAGTCTGAGTCGGATGGCTCGGGGAAAGTGAAAGGAACACTTTGCGAAATTAAAATCCACCGTCATTCACTTGCGAAACTTCTGCGACGTCGCGAGTGACATAGTAAAATACGTGCCGCAATCAGAGCGTAACAATGCTAATAAATCCAATTACGAAAATTACATCTAATTGTGATAGTTATGACGCTTTTTTGTCTCCGAACGACTCGTAGATCTCACGGGGGGAAATTAGCATATGAAATTATCCCGTCGCTCGTTGCGCGAGTTGGCGCGCTGTTTTCCCAATTTGTCATCCCGAAATGCGCCGCTCCTGCCGGCGCGCTTTCAACACTAACACTTAATGACCAAGTCACTAATCTTGCGCGCACTCACAAGAAGCGGCGGGCGTAATGAGCGCGCACTTGCGAGTTATTCGAATCATTTTACGCGGCATGCGCGCACGAGTAAACGGCCCACCAGTTGGAGGCGGCTAATGCCAGCAACATTACGAGGACACAAAAGTTGCAGTTGAGCGCACTGCATTCGGATGATGCGCTGGGCGCAAGAGTAACGACCGCGAAGGATGCGGGGGCGGCAATGTATGTACACCGTGGACGCTTTGCATGCATGTGCTCTCTTCACGTCTGGCGCCGAAGTGTGCCAAGTGTCTTTAACAATCCTCATTAGTGCAACTTCCACAAGTCGGATGTAAGTTACGCTCCCCCGGGGGCAGCGAGCACAGCTCGTTGCCCATCCAACACCGCCGCCCCCCACGGCAGGCAAACAACTGCCGTCTTGGGCAGACGATGCGCGAATTGAACTTCAAATGGCATTTTGCACTGTTTGGTTTACTTCCGCCTCGCGCACACGTTTCCAACGCTTCCCACCCAGTAAAGTCTGTTCGCCTTTTTGCAGTGCGAAAGAAAACCAGGCGCCGTACGCATACCATGGTCGAGTAACCAACAACGCCGCCACGTTACCGCCGGAAGTTCATATTGCAACAATTGTCATGCATGCATTGTCATTGGCTCGTATGAGCGGAAATCGGTCACAGGTTTTCATGCACGCTCACCAGCGATTTGCGGCCGAAAATTTTGCGGCTCGTTACCACGTTCTGCGCTGGTAAGTGAGTAAATATGTGTGGGGGCAGCACCTCCCGTGATGATAGGGGTAACGTTGGTAACGGACTTTTGATTCCCGCAAAGTAAACCAAATTAAAATGCCAATTGAAGTTCGCTCACTTGTAACGCACGCGCTCTCGGTGACTGATGATCCTGTCACATTATCCTGTTACTGGTTTTTGCGGATTGGTCGTTACCAAGTTACCTTTTTCATTTGGTGCTGCCAACTATTATTTTTGAAATTCACTTGTCTGTTTTCAGCTTATCGTTCAATTTCCTGATAACATTCCTCGCATAATTCTCAACATAAAATTGAAATCATTAATTAAATGCAGTGAAATACTGATATGATAGTGGAACATTGCGGTGGCATCAATTCCGATTGAGTTTGAATGGCATTCGAGGCATTTTTTAATTAACGCAACTTGAATCAAATTTGCTAATTTATTCGATAGCCGACTCTGCGTGTACGCACAAATTAGCTCTCTGACATGCCAGCGGGCATTTATTGCTATTTGTACGAAATTAATTAGCACTTGTTTTGGCGTCATTGCGCGCGTGTTTGTTGTACTAATTTAGCGGCTTTTGTTTAACATTATATCGGTAACGTACTATTTGCCCATCAAGCAGCGGACGTCCCGCGTGTGCCTGCCGGGTTTGTTTGTTTTCCTCATTTGCGCGATGATAACACAATATCAGCATGCATTTAGCAGCGGCGGCCGTGGGGCGCCAGTGGGCGGTTCGGGGGTGGCCGGGGCGGGGGCGTTGTCGGCAGGATAATCCATTGCGAATGGTTAGAAATGACATGGAATGTGTCTGGTGGTCCGGGTGCATGGCGAGCAGCGATAATAATTCACGCCGGCCGGCTGATACCGTACGCGAAATGCAGAGTGCCATCCGCCACACGGTGGTCTTTTCCTCGTGGCGGCGGCGGCGGTGGCGGCGACGGGCCACATCCGAGGCGACGACCAGGGGGGGATCTCTCATGCAGCTGAAATCCGCTCGAATGCAATATCTACGAGTATGGGCGACAATCAAACACGCAGACAATTTGTATGGATCCCGTGTCTGGCTGGGCGCGCGCGTTTCGGCTGCGCTGGCAAAGTGTAAAACGTGATAATTGACATTGAAGCCGCAGTGCATCTCAATTAGTCGCGCTGCACGCTGAGCCGAACTGCATTGTTTCAACGACTCCATGCTGTATCACTGGCAGCCGACCGAATATTACCGGTATCAATTTTCATTTAAAAATTTGTCGAATTTCCGCCGAAGATACATGTGACGGTTCTTGTGACGGTTCCGCGAATAAAACGCGGATATAAAATAAATAGGCGGTGCAGAATTGTCGCCTCGAATTTGCCGAATTCCCGGACAGGTGCGCTGACATCCAATCAGTTTCGCGTCAGCAATGGCACATGCGATTGACAATTCACTTGGAAACGTCGATGTCATTCCTCGAAAAACGCCGAGTCAAAAGGTGTCATTTGGGATTTCACTTTCAATCCGCCCATTTGATAAATATTCCACACGCATCGACATTGAAATGACGGCTTATCATCCTCGAGAGTTGTATACTATTTTGACTTGTTGTGATTTATCGATGCCCCGCACAAAAAATTAATTGATTTTATGATCTATTAGGGTTATCTTTATGCGAGCCCCTCGGACCCGCGCGCGTTCACGCAGCTACAACTTCAAACGGCCGAAATGTTTATAAATCAACTGAAAATAACCCGTTGGGGAACCGAAGGCGTCTTAATGGCTAAACATCTGTTTTCAAAGCGAGCAAATGCGTGCAAGATGAAGACCATACGCGCTGGTGTTGATGGCGGCATTTGTTAATGAAATCGAAACCGAACGAATTAATGCGCTCTACACGCAAGAACTCGACGACGTTTTTTCCTCGCATTCGCACGAACATGGAGCATTTGTCACGACGCGGGGGCGGTTCAGTGCACTTGTCGAAACTTTGTTTACACTTCGGACGGCGGCGGCGCTGAAATATTATCGTGGGCGGGCGCGCAATGGGATAAATAATTGTTTGTCACTTAATGTTGTCTCAAGGCGGGTTGGACGCGATGCCCGCATTAAAAATGATATTCTAATGCCAGCCGCCCCCCGTGCGCATCATTGCACCGCAGACGGCGCAAAGCGAGGTGTATTTGGGCCGTGCTCCCTATATAATGGCGTATAAATCACTTTTCCAATTTCGAGAAGAACGAGCGCAAGAAGTGCGAACGCGCCACGGCGGCGGTCGCAGCACTCGAAGATGGCATGTTGTTAGTCGAGCCGAGGAATGGAGACGCATCCTCTCAGCATCCAGTGGGATTGTATTAAGAGATTTTTTTCGACCGCAAAGCAGTTATAATAACAGCAAAGCACAAGCGCGAACAAGACGACGAGAAAACTCGTTCTCGCGCGAAGAAAACGCATCAGTAACAAACAGCCGCTCGGGTTTTATTTAAATCGGTTCTTATCAGACCAAGGAAAATCTATTTATTTTTTGTCTCATACATTGCTCGAGCTGACTCCCACAAGTTCATATACAAGAGAAATCTTTTCGTTTTCCTCATTCTTTGATTTACAACTCCGAAAATTCCGTTTGATTTGTCCATATACAGATTTAGTTTGAAGATAAATTTTATAAAGAAAATTTGATAGGGTAGTTTCCTTTTGCTATTTCAAGTGTAATTACTGAAATTACTTGTGTATTATAAAAGCTCTTAGAGATGAAATAACGGCATTTACTTTGCACCCCATAAGTAACAACAGTAGATGCCTTGAAACGATCGCGGATGCTCGCGCAGATGAAATTAGAGGCGTATTGAGTAAACGACTTTAATTAATATCGTAATTGTAATATCCGTAATGGACGGCCGTAGCTTTCCTCGAGACTCGCGGCCTGCAATAAGAGCAGCGATACCGGATAATAATACAATGAAGGGGTATAATAATGCAAATTAGACTTGTACTAATTGTATCATTTGCCGAAGCTCGGGGCTGAGAGCATCGCGAAGAAAAACTTGTTAGGGAAGAAAACCCGTCCGACTACGACATCGACGTGACTTTCGCACAAATACTCGCGGTCGATTTGAGCAATCTTAATCCGTATAATTGCGCTTAATGCACTTTCGTACTTTGCTTTTGCGATTCGCTGCACTCGTCGCTGCTTTCTTGTTGTGCACTTCGACGCGCGCGACTTTGGCGCGGTATAATTCAATTAAATGGAGCGCTCGAGCAATGCAACATTTTAGTCGAATAACGTCGGCGCGAAAAAATCCGCAGATATATTAATGCGAACAAATGGCGGCACACGCGATTACTACCTGCGGGGGGCGGCGGCACGGGACCGCTTGCGAATTCTTTTCGTTTGCGGTGCGGCGCAAATAAATAGTCACTCACTTTAATGATCATTAACTCTCTTTAAAGCGCAACGAGCGGCGAATAAGTGCGCTTTAAAGCTCTACGATACTGAGCTATTGGTGGCGGCTCGATTGCCAACTGCCCCCCATATTTTACTTGTGCGGAATACAAATAATGGCTTCGGATCGCAATTCGCTGCCTGCGCAATCTGCTGTATAGCTATAAACAACAAAATCTACGCCGAACGCTATAAATACACCCACACCTCCAACGAACCGCAAAATACGTGCTATTATTACGCCTTACCGGAAGTAAATACCTATCTGAATGCGCAATGTGTTAAGTAAATCATGTCATTTGTACTTTGCGATTTGACCAAGAAATATTCCATATAAACAAAAGCATCGTTAAAATGAACTTCTTAGATTTTTGCAACAAGTTAACATTTTGCACACATTATGATGGGTAATTACGATCGTTAATGATACTTGTCGCCGCAGGATCCACTCCAAAGCACATTTATTAAGGGGGTAATTAGAACACTATCACTATGAATGCGTAATTCAATCCACCCGCTTCGATTTGCTTATTACACATGTAAATCCTCATTCATTGTGTGCTAAACGCGCAAGAAACGGTTGACAGGATGCGTTCAAAACACTGACCCTCGGCAACAATTCAATCGAATCATGGGCCCAAAAGAAGCCAAGGGTTGCAGGAGCATCCTTCAGCAACAAACTGACTATATATACGCAGTCCATTACCGACGTTGACTTTCATCTTTCATCTGCTTCGTTGAGCGGCGCTAATTTACTAATTTCGGCCTTTCCCAATCACTGCGTCCAGCCAATACAAATCGCATTCAATGCCTCGGAGCTAATAGATGCGACGTCGACGTCGACGTGTATCATTCATCCATTCATTCATCCCGACCCATGGCGTCCCTCTCGCACCGACATCGTCCTGCAGGAATGAGTGATAAATCACTTTCATTTCCCAGCATCCACTGGACTCTTGCACCCTGCGCTTGTTTCTTGTTCTTCGGTGGTTTTCCCACTCGCTTGGCCGACGTGCGCGTGTTTTCTTCATTTGTTGCTGCCATCCTTCCATTCGACGTGTTTATCCTTGGGAGCCATTTTTGGAAATTCTGGGCACAATCCGCCGACATAGGCGAACTGAAAGCACATTTCAATAGCGCCCTGGCGGCCATTAAAGCGAGTGAATGCGTCTTGCGCTCAATGGGGATGTCCTATTGACTAATTGGACTTCTGATTGGAACGTCGGCCACGTCTGGCTTGCCACCTATGGCTTTAAAGTATGGTCGGCGGCGCATTCAGGCGCGACGCCAGCGCTCCCATCGTGCACATGCCGCCGGCACAATGGAGGCGGCAGCCGCGGTGACGGCAGAGGATGCGTATTTGTCCCCGCGTCTTGTTCTTGCATTGAGCCTCGTTGACGACAGTGGCGTCCCATGTGTGTGTTTGTTTGAAAGGCTTGCATTGATGCCCACACCAACACACAGGCGATCGTTGGGGGGCGGTGGCTGGGGACGGGAAGTCATAATCTCCTCCGAACGGGCGAAACTGGTTGCCGCGCACCAAACTCACGTATTATTAGCGTCGTAATGTCGTATTAATAGACGTAACGGAGGCGGCAGGCAATAAGCGCACGATGCGAGTATTCATCGAGGGGCGGGGGCGGACATGAGGCTGATAGCAGCGCGGCCGGTGGTTTGATATATCAATTTGAATGCAACCGCCTGGACCAGACATGACTATTATTACTTGTATTAATATAATGTGGTGATTTGTGGCGGCATTTCCCCGGCGGGCATGCATCAAGGAAGCACGCTCCGATGTGAAATATCACCACATTCACCTGAACGCGCGTGGTGTACTTACAATTAGTTAATTGTTTGCTGAGTGCTTCAATGAATGCGCTTTTTTCGTCCCGTTTGCGGTTTGGTATGCACGTTGTTTCGTTCGCGCTGAGCGTGGGGGCGGTGGTGGATGCAGGCGGGTGGAAAAATTGCGCACAGCAATGTTGATAAATCGGGGCGATTTTTTAAGCGCTCGTTGCGCCGCCTCCAGTTTGCGTGTGATGGGCGAGAGCGAGATGCGCGTCGTTGAAGTATGTGTTCGAGATAAAAGTGGCAATTTTTTAAAAGTCCACGCCGCCGCCTCGGCCTATGACACCGACTTATCATAACACGCGTTTGCCTTGCCGCCGTCGAGTGTACTTACTCCAGGTCCATCCACTTGGGCATTCAATGAATATCCACGTACAGACTCATACGTTTGATGTGACAGTTATATTCGCTTTATCTCTCAGCATTTTTTGCCCTTCCATGTTATTGTTCCCAATTCGCACTTTAACAATGACTTAACAACTTCAATAAGTAAGCTGAGTTAAATCAGGATTTTTTTTCATTAATGGATTCATCTTTAGTCCCTTGTTTGGTCTCTGTTTTGGTCTAGTTCATTTTTGAGAGTCCTGAAATTTTATCCTTGAATCAGTTTCTTAGGAAATGAATACCGAAACGCGTGCAATTTTCATTTCTTATGTATGTGGGGGTGGTCGCTCGCACGCAGATTGATTCCGAGGGGACCCTGGTTGTATGTGCCACCCCCACAGCAATCCAGCACGGTGACATACCTTTCTTTGTACTTGAGCTCGCGTATGAAGGAAATTTATCGCAGGTCAACGAGATTGACTGGTTTTCTTGGCGCGATTCCCTTCGGGGAACACTTCTACGTACGAGGGCGTAACGTATTACACCACGTCAGTTCTCTGCGGGGGCGGCCACCGCCGAAACGTCAATTGGCGAAACGCATCCTGGATGGCACCAAACGAATCCCTTACCATGTCTTATACATGAGATGCATTTCTGTCAGGGGGACGAGTACAAAGTGAACGTGCACTTTGTCGTCGTCGGTGGCGGCAAATCAACAAAAATCCATTTCTATTCAATCTGCAGACGTCGAAACCTAATGAAATTCACCTCGCTTGGTTGCTCCTGCACTCGAGAAAGATTGATAATGCGTTTTGAAGCGTTTAAGCAGTAAATACGCACTAAATTATTTAGCTGCTGTTTTATTCATTAAGCCGGAAGAAAAAACTCGCCGTGGCGTGAAGACAAAGGCGGCAACCAAAAAACGACCCCTAATACATTTAATCTTAATCAAGTCGCATTCATAATTAACAAAAGGAAAGCGTCACGTGTCAAATCCGGAATATCATTGTCATGATATTCGCTGGGAAGTTCATTCCACGTCTCACGACGCGAGAGAGTATCAGCTGCAGGATGAAGCCTTCCGCCACGGACAGCATTATTTGCCTACCCCTTGGGTCTGCGGGGGCGGCGCACACCCTTTTACCGGCGAGCGCGCGCTAAATAAATGATGATTTCATAGAAATGCCGCTCTTAAAGTTTGGAAATACCCCTTTCGAAAAATACGCTAGCAGAGTGGAGTCAACCGGAGGCGGCAACGACGGCGATGCGCGCCCGTTTACCAATTGATGAAGCGAAATACATGCGCCGCATAAAGATGATTAGGCAGGGATACGTTCGCATAATTTAGGCGGCAGGTACTATGGTGGCTTCCCCACGTTATCCACATCTCGCATGGCGCTTGCCAATTGCGGTCGGCACTTTGTTCTAGTGCAGTGCACACACACCCACACACCCCCGACATGAGTACCGCCATACATTTGTCTCTATTTCACTTAACTGATTGTGAAGTTTCGCGCGCGGGCGGGGGCGGCTGGAAAACATCGCACGAATCGCAACAGCTGTATTCAATTGTCTTGTAGTTCGGTGTTTGCTCGAAATTCGCCTCGGAGGTGTTTGTTGTTCGCTCGCTGCCGCCACCGCAGAGCAGCACGCGCCGCTGCCGCCGCCGGAAAATGAGGAATGCAACGGTGGCGGCATATCAGACTCGATTAGGCTAACTGTTCGTGCTGCCACTAATAAGACATCGCGTTCGCATTTGCATTCGACGTGCACGACAATTTGCAGGATGCACTCAGGACAAGTGTCAAAACGCCATAGATCTGCGCGCATCCAATTACACTCCGTTTTTCGCCGCTTGCCAAATTATTTCGCGTTAATTAAAGCATCGCGTGCGCGCTTTTTCGCTATTTTCGTTGACCGATGCAACAAAAGCTTCTTTGCGAACGAAATACCATTCATCGGGTTTTCTAGTCTCGTTGATGATGACTGCACTAGATCGTAATGCACTTGGCGGCTGGCGGCGGCTACTTTTATCTCATGCGGCGGCATTTGCGTGTGTCGAGATTCGCAGCTTTTTATAGCGCATTGCATTTTGCATGCGAGCGCCGCTCTTCCATGCGTTATATTGCCGATTGGCATCCGGGGGGCAGACATTCTACCTGCCCCCGCTGCGAATTGAAAAGGGCAGACGCCAACGACGCGTTGGCGCGCATCCAATTGGAAGCGCATTTGCGCATGATTGTCCCATTCATTGTTGTTGCAATCCTACGCAATTCGATAAGGCGCATACTTTCACTGCAAAAGACGGCACTCAACGCGGCCGGATTATTTGAGTTGCTTGTTGATTTCGTCGCCACCAACGCACCACCCGACTTTTTCGGTAAATAAATCAAAGGGACATAATGCCGCGTATGCAGAAAGCGCAGCAGGCGAGGGCGGCACATTCCGACTGCTCTCCGTATGCATTTCCGTCGTCGTCGTCGTCGCCTGATGCATTCGCCACATAAAAATGAAAAATGCTTAAACGCCGTAATATAGATGTGTCTGTCCGTGCTTGCGCGTCGGGGGTGGCACTCGTGCATACGGCGACAATAAAGGCGCTGCAAAACGCTGCCAGCATCTTCAAGAATAATGATGATGCAAGCAAGTGGCAGGAGCCGCTGCAATGCGCCTCTCACATCCTGCTCCCAGTTAGTTTCTTTTGCAACACATCGGTCGTTTTCTGTGGCAGCACACTTCTTGTTGCAAAAATCATTGCGGTAGTGTCGCGAAAATGTCATCATATTTTGGTTCGTCTTTGTATTCCATATTTGCATTATTGAAAAGGACATCTTTCGACTATTAATAGATATTGAAAAAGCTCATTGTTAGATTAAAAAAGGAAACATTCGTAAAGTTCAAAAGAATTAACCGAATCACAGAACAAAATATCTGCACGATTTTCTCTATACTTTCATATTAATTCCATAGATTAAATTTTGCATGAATATTTGTAGTATAGAAATCCGCGAGTAAAAATAACAAGGATAATACTCTCACTGACTAGCAGCTAGGACGAACTAGAAAAACATACGCCAGTGTCAACGGTAAATGACGTTTTATATTTCGACGTAATCCTGATTAATGCGTATTTTCGTTTGAAATGTAATGCGCATGTATTTCCAATCCTTTGTGCAAATATGGAGCGAAAAAACTCGTATAACATTGAATGAACAATAGCTCCCAAAAACTACAAAACATCACCGATCCCGTTGATCTGCCGTTTTGTGTTCTCAGTTGTTGGTCAAAACGCTCGTCCCTATTCGAATTTCGAACGTAATTCCCGAAAAACAAAACGAGCGCCCGCGAATTTGTTTTGTCAATTAATAATTACGCCTCGCCGAACGGTCCAATTGTATATTGTGAGTGCTGCCTTTTAATACGGCTGGCGCTTTTTTTTTGCACAAGTGCATTCGCTGGCAAGTATCAATTGTAGCACGCAAACTGCAGTCAAAACGGCGGCTAATTTGGCCGGCTCCGGCTGTCAGTCATCGCCCCTTAAGTGCTTTTCGTCTGGCATTGTTTTGCCGGCTGAATTTCGGCGATATTTTCGCGCAGATATGAGAGGGATGCATCCGGAAATGACACAAGGCAGCAACGGACAAGTCGAGAAAGTGTTTTAAGCGGATGTTGGGGCTTGCATTGTTTTGCATCCGATGTGTGTAAGCTGGAAATCGAGAGCGAAGGGACGGACGCTTTTATTGCCATTTAATTATTTATAACAAAGTGAGCCCCTCACGCCAGGATGCTCGTAAAAGGCGAATTATAAATGCACCCCTCAACACCTAGGACGAAAATCGAGGAGTCCCTTTCAACTTTGTGTACGTCCGATGAAATTTAATTGATGCTGTTTTTGTTAATGAATTTTTTGCCTGTTTCAGGTGAGTGATTTCCATGAAGATGTTTGAAGGATGGAAACTACCAAGTTGGACAACACTTGAAGCGGTTCCTTTTTTGTGAGTAATGCTGCAATGAACATGCGAAATTTCGAGACAGGATAATGAAAGGATAGTGATAGGGATATCTCTATTTAATTAAGAACTAAACAGGAGATTTTAGGTTAACATAGAAAATGATGGCAACAAGTAGAAGTGATTTGAATGAGTCGTTTTGGGCAAAGTGAAATTGAAGTCGAAAATACGAGGCGCTGATGATCGATAAGAGATAAGTAAGTTCATGCTCCTTATTGCGTTTGTAAGGAGCTGGAAGAGAGGACATCATGTCGATTTCACTTATGGAATAAGTTGTTTCGCATACATTTTTAGGCACACCGCGCGCACCATGGCAAATCCTGCGGTCGCATCTTTCCCCGCTTTGCGCTAATGTCGTTCCGAAGTTGGCTGCGGGAGTGGCAGAAAAGTTGGACCGTTTGAACGTCGTCGACGAGGACAAACGTGCGACGACTAGGTAATAACACGATTCATTCGTTCTCGTCGCGCCGCCAGGGGAAAAAATATCGCGTGTATGTGGCCTGCGTTTGCAAACATTCAAAACATTTCGGGCTGACTGACGTGTGAACGCAGATGGGGAGCAAGACGGGGGAAATTTCCCCAACTTTTCTCGTTTGTATAAATGCCAGCAACTCAGCGCGTCCTCCTTCTTCTTCCGCGTGCGCCTCCAATGTTCCGAACTTATTCTTCAACTTTATGTTATCTAATCTCGCCACGCGCGCGCCCGTCTAATCTCGTTGATGGCGGAAAACACGATGAAAAAAAAAAGAAAAAAATCGAATGCGTAATTCAATGCCCGTTATTAATGAGTTTTTTAATGACCGACCGAATTTCAATCAGCCGAGATGCGCGCCAGGATAATCGGAGATTATTGAACGATCAGCGGGCATTAATTGCGGCGTGATGCGCGCTGACGCGATTGGAAATTGCGGATAAACTCTTTTCCTTATTGCGTTTGCAACTATTTCCTTCGTCTCCCCCTTTTTTAGGGGCATGGTCCTTCTTGCTCGTTCTTCTTGCGCGTTCGCTCTTCGTCCTCGCGTTCATCAGGGTGCTTAATCTGTTCGTCTTCTCGGCGCTGTCAGAATGGAATGTAATTTTCGATATTCAACACGGTCGAAGGAGCCCAGACTTGGAGGTGGTTGGAGGTGGCGGGCGACACGGGCGCAAATCGACTTGAGTTAGCCGGAACGGAAACCACTAAGCCACCTAGAGCGAACAAACGCAGGTTCATTAACGGTGCATTAGGCGTTTTGGATCGCCTCGCGCCCATCGCTTTTAAATATCGATGATATAAATCTGTTTTCCCCTGTTCACTTCCTTCGTTTTCGCCGGTTTCTTTACCACCTCTCTATATGATTTCCGGAATTTCATTTATTTCGAACGTCAATGTGCCATTGAATGAGAACATTATCCTTGTCGTAACGCATGGGAAATTCTGCAAAAAGTCACGCTAATGTCTTTGGTTCATGGGATGCTAATAATTATCTGGGTAACAATCTTAAATTAAGTCCTTAAATATTCCAAGAAAAAAACTATGACGTTATTTTGATCTTTGTAATGAATTTTGGATAAAAGTACGTGGAGACTTGGGATGCGTTTGTCACCGAGAAAGAAATTTGTCTGGTTGGTGGGATGGCATCCGGAAATGGAAAAAACAGCTGACATCGAGCCGAAATTTTATTTACGCCGTTATATTTATGATAGGTCGTGAACCTGAACGGTCGACTCAAACTTTTATTTCCTCCTTGCTCGTAAAGCTTGCTAGCAATTTTCAGTAATTTCAGTACTCGTAAATTGTTTCACTCGTCGGTATTAATATGTGGTGCTCGGGAAACTCGAGCGTTCTTGACGCATTGATTGTTTTTGCATTAGGTGGTACGTGAGTGCTGGATTTTCTTGCATTTCACGTGAAGCCCGTGAAAAACCGCGTTTTCGCCCGAAGAATCCCCCAGCACACGAGTGTGTGCACGCGCGCACAAGGGGCGCTCAATGTTTGGGGATACTTGGCAGGGATAAAGGGCTCCCAGCGTTAAATGTGAAGTTTGAGTGCGAGGTGTGAAGCGCGGGCTGTGGGGGCGGTTGTTCGGGGGAGTTATGTGGAGAGCGCGTTGAGAGTGTATCTATGTACATGCGCGGGGGGAAAGGAATTGTTATGTGGCACTTCGCTTGTATCAGTGACACCACCGGGTGAGGTGTGTGTGCGTTTGCCGCACATCACCTTGCCCCCTATCTGGTCCTGGTCGCCGCCACCGCCGCCGTTGTGCGTGCAGCTTCATGTGTGTGTTGAAGTCGAGACGCGCCCTCTTCATCACCACCGCGACACGGTAATCCAATAATGCCACCGGCCCTCGAAAGTACATTGCGCTGCCGCCTCTCATCGCAGCCCTAAAACGTCGGGGCGCTCTCAGCACTTTGGTCGCGTCCTGCGTCCTGCCGCCGCACAGTGTAACGAGCTTATGGGTAAATGAAAAAAAATCATAACTCCCTCAAAAATTGCTTAAATTCAAAAAAATTTTCTTTACCTTTATTCTCCACGTATTGTCTATTCACTATAA
>JARJDZ010011051.1:0-15675 GCA_030264555.1 Aleochara sp. GC000083
AATTTGGAAATAATAAGTACGAAATTCATCGACATATCAATATTAAAATGAAAATTAATTGATATTTAATATGATATTTAATTTGACCAAATCAGCTCATTGGTATTCCAGCAATTATGGCTTAATTTGATAGTTGGAAATGAAATGGATTAGCCAAAACCAATTAATATTAAATGCATTCGATTCAATCCGACGCTGCTACCGCTGTGCTATTAACTGCACTTTGAAGCAAACTCCATTGTTTATTTATACGCAATTAATGTGCAATCGAGCGACAAGATTTATCAAATTCATTATCGAGTAATCCACAATATAACAGCGAAACGCCATTACCTAAATTGTTTATTATTTATACGGCGTCCGCAGAGATTGCGCTATTTGTTATCCAATTTTGCATCGTAAGCATTCATTTTTAATTGTCATTTTGATTGAATTCAATTCGCCCCCTTGTAATAATAATAATTTTCGACCGATGCGAACAAATGCGCAGCGAACGAACAATCAATTCGGTTGATGAAGGAGGCGGAAGATTGGAATTGGGTGTTGTCATTGTGGAAAAAAATTCAATAGTTGAAAATAAGTGGAACTTGAAAGTGAAAGCTTTTGTACGTGGATAGTGTGCGATGCGGAATGTCTTCACGTTTTTCCGCTCGCGAAGAGGGAAGCCACCTCCGGGGTGCTACCGCTAACAAAGTCCTCTGGGAGATTACGTCCTTCTTCCAGCTGTATATCGTCAATTCATTCGCGCGAGCACGCATCGTTTGCCATGGATTTATATCGTATTCCGTCGGATTTTTCCCTTCGTGCTTTTTGTTGCATTCTAAATGGGCTTTTATTGCACTTCACAATTATCAGGATGCTTGTGCTGAACAGGTTTACAGCGAGGGAGGAAGAACATGTCGAAAGAGGGGAAAATATCCTCGAGATATTTGCCTAAATTAAGATGCGTGTATTTTTATTTGTCTTTTATTTCCAACGCGAACAATTCCTCCCCAGTCATTCGCAATGCTTTTGTTTTCAATTCGAGCAAGCGGAAATTTTATCAATTGTTTGCATCCGGTTATTTATTTTGTTGTAGCTTTTCCTGCTCGTTTTTATTTTCTACCTAATCCGAAATCAGTTGAGTGGAGTCTATTTTGAGGTGTACTAATAAGCAATCCATTATTTTTGCATCAAATTGAATTTTTTTAATTAACCAAGTTAGAATTTAGATTTAGATGGATTTGGTAATCAGTACGCTTCTATCACAAAAGCCCTAGTTCCAAAATTAATTATTAGCTGATTAACAATTAGCGGATTTTCGCAAACTTCTTTTGAAGTCAATTTTTTACCAGCAAAACTATTCACTATAAGACAAGAAAAGATGGTAATCACTTGGTGTCAAAATAGTTAACAGTTGAACGTAGTTCATGCTAAATAATTCCTTGCCAATCTCAACAAATACAAATCCTTCTTGTAAATCAATTTTAGCTTGACCACTATTTAACCAAAACCATTTTCTTTTGACTTTGTCATAAGTGATCCACTTTTCATCACCACTCACCATTCGATTCAAAAACTGGTTGATTTTGTTGCGATTCAGCAATAATTCTCAGATGCAAATTCAGTTCATAAAGTTTTTTGCATATCCAGTTTTTTCAAATGATTCCTAATATTTTTTGTGCTATTTTTAGCTTTTAAACAATAGAAATAATGTTTACATGATGGTCTAGTTTGACAATGTCCATGATTTTATCAACAATTTCGACAATTATACTTCCAATGCGTGATGCAACTTTAATACGAAATTTTTGGGAACGAAATCGACGAAACCAAAATTATATACAATTATTTGTTACAATTTGAAAACCTTAAATACTACACAAATTTTCAACCATCACATTTTGAGTTTTCATCGTTATAGAAGAAAAACTGTAAATTATCATTATTTTACCACGATCATTTTGTCTTGACTTTGTCATAAGTGATAAGATTCTGTTGCAATTTAACATAGTCATTGGGCATCCAACATCGAGCTTGTTTTCGTATCCAGTTTTTTCAAATGGTTCCAAATGGTTTTCTCTGCAATTTATCTTTAAATCTTGAGCAATAGAAACAGTACTTATATGATTTTATTAACAATTTTGATAATTATTTTCCAGTGCCTGATGCATCTTTAATATGAAATTTTTGGGAATGAAATCGACGAAACTAAAATTGCACATAATTATCTGTTACAATATAAAATACCTTAATTTTCAACCACCACATTTATAGAAGAAAAACTGTAAAATATGACGAATTTTCTCGTTGTGAGTGTCCATTTTTGACCCGAGCTCAAATAAAACTGACTAAACTTATTACAAAATTGACATAACATAATTTTTAATTTTTGGTCCGAAATCTCATCTTTCGAACGCCATCAAGTTTAATCCTATCGTTTTTATACCACTTCAGATAAAGAAAACTGAAACCATCTATTGCAGAAATAATGGATTTCTCTTTGCTATACTTATTATTTCTGATACTCAAACGAGCAGTTTGAACGAGCAAACTTTTTCGCCATTCTGCCACTTGACATGGCGTATATCCTACTTTTAAAGACAGCAAGGAAAATCAGGACGCAATCTTCCACCGAGCAGATTCGATCCGTCCTGATTACATTAATTTTACTTCAAGTACATATATCTATACAATATACCAATATTTCTACTCCTTGAGGCCTTGTACCATCCTTGTACCTTGCTGTATACTCTCATATTACTTGTAATGTTGTTATCGTGTTGTTCGACAATGCGGCAAGCGCCTGCAATGGAAATGGGATTATTTCCCCCGTTTGCGATAGGAAGGAATCTTCCTCATCCACATCTCTTCTTCCATGCTGCTGACTTCGATAATATTCATTTGCGTTTCTTTCCTCATACTTCGTCTAACATTCGTTATGGCGCACTTAAAAGACACAACTTTTTCTGCACTTTCTCCACATCCGCCCGCCTCCAGCCGCGGAGGTGGGCTTGAATTTCCACTTTTCAAAGTTGGCCCTCATACCTGCGCTTCCGGCCGCATTCATAAATTCCCCGTAAGTTTTTATTGTTGTGCGAACGGAATAATGAAAACATGCGAATCGAGGAGTGGAAGTTTTTGATGTTCTGCGCTTCGGAACGAATTAAAACTGAATGTACGAAGATATTTTTTCTTCGCCACTTCCGGTCTCCCCACGCGCCGCCAAACATCGCGCAACGTTACAATAATTCTTGAGGATGGATTTGCATTGCCTGAAGGCGCGTGCAAAATTCCGCTTTATCAATTACCAACGCGCGATTCATAAATATTAATGATAACGCCATCCGTTAACGTCTTGCTCGCTGCTTACAAGGATGCTTCTTATTTTCGGGGATTTCGTCGAAATATGAATTGTTGCATGCTTGGATGACGCTTTCCATTACGTCTCTTATCCATTGTCAAATTTTTTGTTATATTTTCAACATCTAGAGATGACTAATGATTAATAACATGTTTACCAGCATCGTAATTTCTTAGTATTGTTAGTACGACTATTTTTTAAAGGATGAATATGCAAATTTATTCACACTATAAAATCCCGTTTTTTAAATTGCAAGCTTAACATTTTGTCAATTATTTAAAATTATCTTTCATCTGTTTTTCACATTTTGATCAACTATTTCATAACTGTTCTCTTGGGTACTTCAAAAAATCAGTTGATCAAAATATAAAAATTACTTAAATTTTATTTTTATTTGAAACATGTTTTAGAATTTTTTTTAAATTAAATGTTTTTCAAATGCTGCTAATTCCTAATTTGTATATGACCTGATAATTTGTAATTAATCGCAGTATAAATGCTAATTTGATTGGATCAAATATTCATTTATGATAATAATGTTCTCACCTAATTACAATGTGAAACTGACTGATTAATGTGCTATTAATGTTGATTAAATGTTCATATATTTCGGTTTCTAATTAAAGTTTCAAGGCTTTGATTTTGATTGAAACACTAATAACTAAATTAAAGAACTGTTATTGATTTGCAATCTCTAAATTCATCATAACTTCTTGTAAATCTGAAAATTAATACTATATAAGTAGGTTCGATTCAGAATTATAGGGAAAGAAAAGATTTTAATTATGAATTCAATCATTAGTTACGTATCTGAATTTAATGAAAAATTTAATTTAATAAGATTTCAGATACGTGTAACATACAATATTTTATCTCACTGTGGCAAAAAGTTGGCAAACAAACTTTTTGATAACTGTTATTAGAATTTTTGACCTCTCATGATCACATGATGTGAAATATCTCAAGTTACTTATCAAAATTTTGCTTGACTCTTTACATTGTGACCATATTTGCCAAATCTTTTTTATTTATAACAGTTGCAAGTTGTCATCATTTTCATCAGCAAATTACGTACGAAGTAAAAGAAATCCATTTTGCTCATTTGCAGAATAAAGCAAATTAAAATAATTATTGTAAATTATGTAAATAAGTTTCTATTTTATCAGTAATTGAATACTTCGAGAAAATTCTAGCAATTTATCTTATAGACATAACATATATTTAATTTTCAGGTAAATTCATCTTTAATCTGGTTTCTTGAAGGATACATCAACTGAAAAAATGATCTATAACATTGTAATATTACATGTTTCAAGAAGTACTGAAATATTTTTAAAACCTAAAACAACTTGAATTATTGTTGCCAAGATAATTTAATTTGCATAAACAACAAATTATTTGCATATGAACGCGTACTTGTTTCTTCATGTTCATCGTTGCATATATGTATTTGTTATCCTGCGATAAACATGTCGGGTATTGAGTAAATTACCAAAGGAAAGTTTGTTATATGCATATAGTATTTTTCTTGTACTATATCTATATTTTCTTTGTATAATTAATTCCAACACTGAAATATTTCCCACTAAAATCCCTCATCGCATATTTTTCATAAAATCGTTTTTCATCTCTATTTGTACTCGCCTTTTGCTGCTAACAAAGCAAATAAAACATCGCGTACACCCAACTTCAATGGAATGTGACATGTTGTTTATACGACATCGTGGATTATTTTTTGGAGGGCGACAACTCCGATGCTGATGGCATACGTGCCCCTTTACAACTCCTGCGTATCCGTGTGAAAATCCACGTGAGGAATGCGTGTGCAGACTTTCCAAAGAGATGGAAACGACCGCCGGAGCCGATGATGGCGAATGCCATTGGGCGGAAAACACGCGCGAAGAAAATGCAATGGGATAGATGGCAGCGTGTAATAGATATCGCCAAGTAGAATGCTTTCTGTCAACGCCAATAAATGTCGTCATCCTTTATGTGGCACTCAGATGTTGTTCCGAAAGAGTTGGCGAGCTCTTCAAATTGATTCCTCAACTTGGAGAGTGCACCCGTAAACCCGAATTAGTCGGTCGTCCGAATGATGCCCCCAGACCCGGAAAACGGAAACGTTCCAGAGTCAGGTGCGTCTTTTTTTTTCGACGGAATTACATGTTCTAACTGGTAGTGATTCAAATTTGCCACGCGAAGAACCCGTTGGGGGGATATAAACGATAACGAGGCGCCTTTCTCTCCGAATTGAAAAGTCAGCTTACATGGTGATGATGCCATCGAAAATTGCCAGCGTTCGAAGATTGCGCCTCGAAGTTCGATTGGAAACGCGGAGGAGGTTTGAGATCCTCGAAGCATAAGGAGCTGCATGAAGGTTGGAAGCCTTCGACCTTCGGGCACTTAACTCTACACGAGTCATCCGAGCGTCATAAAGTGGATCCGGGGAAAACAACATATGCATCGCATTAAAAGGGGTCGCACATCCCTTGTATTCCTGCTATCGTTCCCGGAGCGGCGCGACGTCGCTACCCTTGTCCTTGTCCTGGTGGTGGGAAAACGCTGCGAGCCGCCGATACGAGGATATATTCCGGGAATATCGGTGTCACAGGGTGCCTGCGACACGCACCAAACCGCAAGCCCATAAATTACCTACCCCCATGGTAACAGATAGCAGAGCGTCTGCCAGTACAGTAAATTCAAGCCGATTCATATTACTTAGTCACTTCCGGGCACGAATTCTCATTGTCAATTCTTCGTTCCGTACTTTTCGCCTTGAAGACAACCGGGAAAGTCTGCGGTAACAAAGTGAACAAGTTTCGATGGGGCGTGTCGATGATACACCCCCCCGAATTATTCCATCCATACGCAAAAACAGAACGTTTCAATTATTTGAAGCACAACATGCTTGACGCCGGAAATACCCGAGATTTATTTCGCACGCAAAGCTTTAATTAATTGTTATTCCAACATCGGTCGTCGAGGCGTACGACTCTTCGTCGTCGCTTTGCATTCCTCCTCGTCTTCGTAGCTAGCGCACCAGGAAGGAAGGCGACTCTGCTAGGTGTAATTTTTTACCAGGGTTTATGGCAATAAATCCCCCTCAAGACCAGATAAGTAAGTGTCGCCGTGCTGCGTAAAAAAGTGCATGCAACCGGATAAAGTATTTGTCGCTGGCGAATGTGTCGAAGACAGTTTATCACACGCCCACACCTTCGCCAGTTTGGGGAGCCAACTAGCGCCAAACAGCATTGAGTGCAAACCCAGACACCAGACGATATCACAGGCTCGAAGAGTTTTTTTTTGGGCTGCTCCAGCCAGCGGCGATAATTTCGTAGTCGAGCCTATTGTTCCAATTGGCTCGGTACTCGTCTTCGCCATCGCCTTAGCTACCATCGTATTATCTGTAAAAAGAAGGCTGCTTGTATTGTTCCGGAAGATCAGACCAACTGCTGATTACGTACGGCAAAAAAGAGAAGACTCTTTGGAGTATCCCCTAATCCTTGGTTACGCATTCGCGCAAAGAGATAAACGAGGAAGATAAATCCGACAAGTTCACCCTCCTCTTCGGGTTTCTAAAATTTGTCCAATGCGTCGTTTCTCCAAATTTACTAAATAATTTCCTCAGCCTGTCTCAGTTCTTAGCCTTGATATGTGTGTGTGTTTGTGGAGAAGTGCGTATTTACCTAGGTTGTAATTAAAATGGATGATTTTTCACCTCAGACCACCCACTTAAAATAATCCATGCGTAGCCAAATTTCATGCTGGAGCAAACTACCATGTTGCCATGGAATGGTAAATGTAGGCTCGTGAAGCACGCCTCTCTGCGGCGAGCAAGCATTATTATTATAACACCGCGCGCGTTGTCGTTAATTCCTGGCGTGCGTCTTTAGGGTTTTGTCTTAATTGCAACTACGCCATTAATCGTAATCTTCCTCCGCATGATGGGGCGACGCACCCGGCGAAAATATGCGAGCCTGCAAATTATCACACCTTATTGCGCAAGGTAACGAAGGTGGCGGCATCTCTTTATAGCTACTACTCGACTCGTAGCAAGCACTTCCGGTTTCCAAGGCGCAGAAAACTCTCCAGGAAGTCCACAGGGTGCTAAGTGCTTTAGAAGTTTTCCGAGGAGCATTTAATGAGGTTTTTTTGCAACAACTTTGAAGCGGCAGTTCGATTCGTTATTGGGCGTATGCGTACGCTTTCGTCGACCATTAGCATCTCCCTTGTCAGTTGTCACGTATTAAAGTCAGCGGTAGTTTTTAATTTGATGTGATTGCGGTGAACGCGTGGGACCCATGGACAGAAGGCGAGAAGAAGAAACCAGAACCACTTAATAACCAACCAGCAGTCAAATAGGCACGCACTGAATGCTCCCATGAGGCCAGAATGCATACCGGAGGATGGAAATGGAGAAGGGTTCCATTTCGCTTTCATCCAATTCTATAACAATAACCATAATAATATCGCTCGATGTGGCCCGGTTCTTGGGTGTTATGGTTGGAGGTAACATGAATGGATTGCTTGGAATGGCTTGTAGTAATCCGCAAGGAGGAACGATTATGGATGTGGATACAAAGTACAGCCAGAAACCAACGAAGATTATTTGTAGAAGTAAGCGTTTGCACCTATTTAATGGTTGAGGTACTAAATTGTAGAAGGTCAAGTCGTTGACTTCATCCGGATTGTACAGATACTGAAGTCGGGTATACCACAGACATTTAGAAAAAAATTCTTTAATATATTTTGTGTACAATGTGATATATTTTGACTAGAAGGTGGTTCAAGAACAACCGTTGTAGGGTTTCATTGATTTAGCAGGTTAGACCCAAAAAAATTTTACTGAAGAAATTTAAAAATTTGAAATGTTGTTCTTTAGATCTTGTTTTTACAAGGCTGATGCACCCATGATGTAAACTATGTTCTTCTACATATGTATAGTTCTAAAGTTGGTCTTCTATAGTGGGTCTATTTTAAAAGCCCCCATTACCAACTACAGTTGACAAAGGTCACTATAGTCATTTCTGCAAATCTACCAATTAAAGGCAATCAAAATTGACGGTATGACCATCGAAGGAGTGTCAGATTTTTGTGTGTCCATTCTTAGGGATCAAACAAGGCTCACTTGTCTTGAAGCCAGTTTGCGGAATAACGAACTTAATTCTGACTTGATCAAATATTCCGTTGGATTACAGGAAGAATATCTAAGACAATCTTAATGAATCTGAATTTTTTTGAATTCTATGAATAGGTTCAACCTGCATCTCTCAGGCTGTCTAAGGCTTATGTGCACTTCCTTAAGTTTCAAGTAAATCTCTTAGTACTTTTAGACTACATCTTTTCCAATTGTAATTCAGAAAGCATCAGTTATATTTCAGAAAGGAAAAAATGAAATTTAAGAAATGAAATTGAGAAAGTATCTAATGATATTCAGACTTGTAAATTTTATTTCAGAAAAGGTCACTTGTAATTAAGAAAGCAGTAAATGTAATTCAGAATCATAACATTTATTTCAGAAAATATCATTTGTAATTCAGAAAACGTGAATTGTAATTCAGAAATGGTGATTTGTAATTAAGAAATCGTAATATGTAATTCAGACTGACTGAAATATTATTGTAGTTAAATCAAATTTAGGTTGTTTTTACTGCAAAAAGAATTGGGCAATAATCAACGATCCCTAGTAACTGAATACACATTAAAAATAAACAACATTAATCTAAATTCCATTTGATCTTTTCTAAATTTCATTTGATGTAATCTCAATTTCGTTTGACTAATCTGAAATACATTTAATCATTTCTTAAATTAAAGTGATTCTTTCTCAATTACATTTAGTAAATCTGATTGTTTCTCAATTACACATAACAAATCTGAATTACATTTGTGTTTTTCTGAATTTCAATTTACTATACTGAATTACATATTATACTTTCTGAATTACAACAGGAAAAGGTGTAGGTTTGTTCTTGATAACAGTGATTGAAACTGAAAAATACCTAAAATTCAACGATTATGAAATGCGATAGCCTGACCCAGGCTGAATCTAAAAGTCTTTGGAACACAGCCTCTGATGACCTTCATCGAGACAAACCTTAGTCTTTTTAGAGAGGTTTCGCTTGCATGATGTACACGAGACATGACAAAAAGAAACCCAAAGAAATTGTGCAATTTAATTAGAAGTAATTAATCCTCGTATGCACCAATCGACTCGAAATCTGAATGGTCTGTCATTTATTCATGTCCCACCACTTCAAATGTCTGCAAGCCGTCAGCATCGTTTCCAAACTGTACATCAAGCAGTTTCTCAACCGCCAACAGCACCGCGTTATCTCTCCGCTGATGCTGAAGAACAATAAGACCTCCTCGCATCCATCCGCGCCGAATTCCGCCTTCGGAAACGCCTCACTTACGTCTTTCCGTTTAATTAAACCGAAAATCCCTACGTACGCGTAACACGTCAGCAAACTACAGCGAATTCGTGTATTGATAGCTCGTCGAGCACATGTCGTCCTTCCTTCCATAGATTTCTCCTCCTGCATTCGAAGATTCGCACATCCCCGGTGAGCTTCAGCCTTCTTCTATATATGCTTCAAATTTCGGCGTGCTGCATTTCGCCTACCGTGATGTGAGGTTGCTGCCATCGTGTGCGCACACCATGGTTATTGCATTAATGCCAAGGGGTTTCGTTAAGGGAGCGACCAACGCTCGAGTTGTCGCCGCCGATGCCGCCCCCGTCGGCGTCGTTGTCAACGTTGCAGCTCTCCTGTAGTCGAAGACGGTGACGAAATGGAATAAGAGAAAAGTTTTGCTCGACGACAACACATCTTCGAGTGTGTATACGCTTTACCTATAACGGCCGTGCACTTTCTGTCGCTTCGACGATGCCTCGCATTCGTTCGTTGGGGTTAAGTTTTGCTGCGAATGTTCGGCTCGAGACGGGGCGATTCTGCAATAGCTGGCTGCATCCTGCGAAACAAACTCCTCCAACGTTTCTTTACGCTTGGCGAAGTTGTTTTCCCAAGTTTGAAACCGAAGACTTTTCTGGGTTCTGTTTTTTGTGTCGGAGATGAGTTCGAGTCGAATGCATATTTGGTTGATATGTTTTCAGTTTCTAAAAATATTTTTTGGAAAAGGCATTAAAGTAAATTGAACAAGTCTTGAGATAAAATTAATACTTTTCAATATTATCCTTCTTTTATCCCATGTTCTCGGTGAATACATATCAAATATATAGTTAGGTCATTGTTCAAAAGTTCCTAAAGTAGTTCTCAAAATCCAATTCAATTAAATATCGCATGAGTGTTAGAGGAAGACTTTCTAGCTTACGAAGAACAGTAATCCTAAATGACATTTTGCAGTGAAAGTTGAATTTGCAAGTCTTGCAAGGCCTGCGAATAATTTCTTCCAAATAAATTTGCTATATAAAAAAAACAAAAAAAAAATACATCCTTGCTGAAAAATTCTGGGCTGTCATTCTTGTAATATAACAGCAGTTTTACAATATTTATTCAGAAAAACAAAATAATAATATACAAAAGATATATGGAACAAAGTTATGTTTCTCTTAATGGAACATCCCATATTTGTTTACTCTATTTCAAAACGAAAATAAAATTCTGAGTTGATTTCATGTACCAAATGTAAAATATCAATTGATATCAATCAAGCATTCTCGCGGTATTTTTAGAAAATAATTGAAAATGAAATGGATCATCAAAATGAAGTTTCTCATAAAACCATTAATATTAGAAAGGAATTGTTTAGTTTTTAAACACGATTTTTTTTTTATAAGTTCATTCAATTTTTTTCTACTAATAAGTTCATTACCACATACTAATGAAAATATCATAATAAACAAAATCTTTAACGGAAAGAAAAGTTAATTCGTAAATAGTTATAACAAAAGTCATTGAAATAAGGAAAATAAAATTAAATTACACGTCAACCTAATTTTTTTCTTAGAATATTATGTAAATAACCTTAATTAATATTTGTTTTTTGATAGTTTGCCTATTAATATATTAGAATAAATCACTTTAGAATTTCTCAATCTTTCAAATGCTGTAATAAAACACCGTACATTTTTTGTGTATTAATCTGAATAAATATTATAAAACTAACTCTTTGCCAAAAAATCATAAAAAATCTTAAAATGAAGGAAATAAAGGGGGTGAAAATAATTGGTAAGACAGCCCTTATCAATCTAAAAAATAACCACTAATTAATATTACACATCATTGATTCAATTTAAGGATAATTTTGAAGACTGATAACCCCTTTTGATAAGATCGAACAAAATCTTCCTTCAAGCCAATTATCAATATAATTTTAATAGGAAAACAAAATCTCTTGTTCTGTTCTTTCTAACAATTTTCTGACAAATCTCTTAATTGCTATTCTCATAAATTTTAAACATTGCCACCTAAAATTTGCATATATGATACTTGGATTGATTTCTCTTTGTTGCTCAGTGTTGAAAGACCAATTTTCGATTATGCCAAGTAGTATCTTCAAACATAATCCCAATCCATGTTTTTTATACCAACATTTTCCCCACATTTCCCCTTTTTATCAGCGATATCTGGTACGGGCTGGTGAAACCAAACCGTTGATTTGGCAGATGTTACATCGCGCAGCGTAATCGTCCGCGGATAGGACAAGACGTTGACACAATCCTAAAACTCACCGAGCGCGTGTATTTTTATATGCAGAATCTTCGACTCCACATTGATAATTTCATGTTTACGACGAAAGGCGAAACAAGAAACGCGGCAAGGGATGAGCCTACGCGTGGAAAACTGCCGGGGCGCGTATCGCAGGCAAATCACAATAAAATATAAGTTTATCTCGGCGACGCGAACGCCAACCAAGAACGAGGGGCAGCAAAACGCTTTTACGGCGTCGTAAAAACGCACAGTTTGTTGCTCGATAAATCGCAGAGATAAGCGACAGCGTGCCATCTTCCCTGATCTTTGATATTACTCGAAGACGAGCCTCGAGTGTGAAACGCACCTGAAACACTCAACGAGCACGAAGGAGTGAGAATCAGGACGAAGACGCTGGAGAAAAATGGAATATTGCAATACGACAAAGAAACGCAGGAGGAGGTTTAATTAAAATTCTCCGTTTTTAATAAGATGTTTAAGTATACTGGGTGATTTTTTTTAAATGCGGCAATGATATAAAACGTAACTATTTAGATTAATCTAAGCAATTTCTGGCTATTTTTGAAGTCAAGAGTGAATTACTTCATTTACTAACAAATTCTTTTACAATCTAAAGACTGTTGAAAACTTGAGATAATAATGTTGTAGATATGACTACCTTGTAAATGAATATTTATAAATATTTTAATTGAAATTACTAATCAAAAATATCTGAAATGTGATCTACACTTTTACAGTTGCAGAAGAAATTTCAGAAAAAAGGCACTAAAATTCAGATTTGACAAATGAAATAGAGGAAGGATCAAATAACTTTCAAATCTGTAAATGTAATTCAGAAATATATGAATGTAATATTTCAATCCCTGAAAGGGGTAATTCAGATTTTGTGATTTGAAATTCAGAAAGCATTACATACAATTCATATCCAATTGAATAAGTTGTACAATAAGTACTATTTATAAGCTGAGTAATAATTGCTGCATTAATATTGTCAATATTCTGATCTAATGAACATAATTTACCTAAGAAAAACTGTATTATTAATTAACAAAGTATGGTATTTTCTACTTGCATTTGTATTTTTCTGAATTGCCCTTGATTTTAATAGTGCTATAAGTCTTGTAGTCAGTAATTTTAGAATTTGCATTTATCACTTATTTCATATCAAATCCTGATAAAATCATAATAAATACTTGTTTGTTAACACTGCATTACTATCGAAAAATTATATTTCATGCAAAAATATTTTTTCATCTTTCATCAAAATATGTCGAAACAAGCAAAATGTGACTTTACCACTGTCATATATTCTCTATTATATTTGACTCATCTGAAATACATATAATCGTAATATTTACCAAATCAATTACAATTGTTGAATTTCAATTATTGCAAACTGAATTAAATATGTATAAGGAATCTGTATTACATTTTCTCTTTTTTAATTACAATTTCCAAATCTGAATTATTGAAATGGTGAAGTTGATCTATAGAATATATTGAATGGCTAACAATTTTGCAATTAGAAAATTAAAAAATTTTAAATTTATGTCAGTATTGTAATTATAATACAAAAAAATCTTAACCTGGCAAAATAACTCATATTCAGTAACCTGAAGATTCTTTGCAATTATACAAAATGTTTTAATTCAAACAAAGCCTGAAGGTTGTATACTCTAAACCTTCAACGTTTTTACATTGTTTCTGCTAACCTTTTTGATATCCTCATTGTCTTTTCGGAATTCCCATATGAAACACGCCAAGATAAATCCCAACTAAAACGTGATGCTATAAAAACCTCGTTCTGTTTCCTCTTGTTATTGAAGAATATCGACCGTTTGCTTCAGAATTTCATTCGTAAGCATCCACTCTTGCAAAACGGTTTTTCGCATAAATTTGTGCGCAGATTGCTTCAATTTGTAAGTAATGTATGTGAAAATTAAAATTTCATCTCGTTTCGCCTTGCTAACAAACAATTCAAAATTTGTTCGAGGTGGTTCTGTTTCGTTCATTTAGATTTCATTAAGACGCGTTGCTCTCCCCATTTCGCATCCGCATTCCACGAGATTCGCGATTCGACGCCTTTGCTCTAGCCACGTCGCGTCGTTGGTGCTTGTTAGCTCTTCCAATTAAAACTTTTTCTGCGGCGGTGCACCCAACTCATGACCAGCATTCCCTTGCAATCGTAGATGTTGATAAGAATTCCGCTTTAGGCGAAATGCTGTGTATTTCTTTGTGTGCTGCGAGTTTTTCTGACATGCTGTTTAATCGGACAGGTGGAAAAGAGCGATTTTGGTTTATGCCAGAAAGTGAGCGTCTGGGTTAATTATTGTATTTTATAGAGTAACAATTTTTTGATTTTTTAACAGCTTGACAGCTCCGAATGCTTGCTGTTGATACTAGTACTTTAGAAATAATTTCTTTTGGGATTCTGAAGCCTATTTGAATCTTGATTAAGAAATAACGAAATTTAATGCTGTTATTGTTTCCTGGTTTAGCCAAAATGTTGGTCGCAATGTTACTTGATTAACAAATGAGCAGGTGTCAAATTGACACAAAATTGCATTGGAAATTTGGTATGATTTTGAAAATGCTGAAAATTCTGCATAACCAAGTTAATAACGTAAACATATGGTTGTTAACTTGACCCAAAATATTCGATTATTAAATATCAATAGAATTACTAGAATTGTTATAAATTGCTAAAGCTTTAATAAAATAAATTAAAAAAACATTTTTTATATGCAAAATGGTGGAAGAAAATGTCACCCGAAATTCTCCAATTACAATACAATTTTTAATAAATCAACTAAATCAGCCCCTTTGAGTTTTGTTTTTCCAAATCTGCCTTGTTACCACAAAAACCAACAAAAGGAAACAGTAATTAAATAATAAAAAAAAACTTCTATTGCGATTCAGTCTTTTTCAAAAAATTCTTTTATAGATTGACAAATATTTTATTCCGTAGTAGTCTGATAACTTTTTATGTATGCCGTAAATACTGGTACACAAAGATTTGAAACATTCTAGAAATATTTACTTTCAAGACTTTATAAGACTGATATCCTTGTATAAAATCTCCTTTTTTGCATTGATATCATTTTTATACTTTGTTTTTTGTACAGTCAGTGTGTTAATAAAGCATTGGAAATTTAATATGATGTTGAAAATACCACAAATCCTCGTTATACGTATAATAACGCGTAAAAAAATGGGTTGTTAAGCTGATACAATATCACCGATCGTTAAGTATTAAAACAATTACTAAAATTGTTGCCAATTTACGATGCATCAATGGAACAAATTTAACATAAAATGTGTTGTATCCAAAACGATGGACGAAAATTTTACTTGAAGTTCTTTTAAGAACTCCCCGAAAAGGACTTTAATACTCTACAATCCTTTTGAAGAAATTCTTTATAAAATGCACTGTTTTTGATAGATTATACGACCCAAAAGTGTTATGCCTTTTAAAAATGAAAAGGATCTAGTAAAACATGAAACAAAATACTAATTAAAAATGCCTGAAGTTTCTGTTGTTACTTAAGGGTGTTGGGTACTTTGTTACGCAAACTAAATCCGCTATGGGGGCGCTAGTAGTAATCGTACTCGAAAATATTCGAAACCCATCCCACTGCAAGATTCTTCAAGTTGCCTGGG
>JARJDZ010011054.1:0-29759 GCA_030264555.1 Aleochara sp. GC000083
TATAACATAATACATTTATAGTAATAAAATGTTAAAACAATACCTTAAGACACTGCTACAGGAGTCCAAACTGCTCGGAGATGCTTCTCAAATTTCCATGGCAGCTTAAACTTCTCCACATTTGTGAAGCTGACTCCATAAAAACATAGACGAATCTATAAAAAGAAAAATTATGACATACATCATAACATATTGTAATTATTAAAATAAATTGTCAAATAATACCTTAAGAGACTGTTGCAGAAGTCCACACTGCTTGGAGATTTCTCAAATGTCCCTGGCAGCTTCAAAATGTTCATATTTGTGAAGCTGACTCCACCAAAACGTGCAAGATTCTGAAATAAGAAAAATTATAACAAGTATTATAACGTATTGTATTTTTAGAAATAAATTGTTAATTAATACCTTAAAAGACTGCTGCAGAAGCCCATAGTGCTTAGAAATGATTTCCAACTGTTCCTGGCAGCTTCAAGTGCTCCCATATTAGTCAAGCCAACTCCATGAAAACATGGAAGAGTCTAAAATATGAATAATTACATACATTATAACATATTATTTTCATTGAAATTGTTAAAGAAACCTTAAGGGACTACTGCAGAAGCCCACATTGATTGAGATGCTTTTAAAAGGCCCCTCCCTTGTGGCTTGAAGTTTCCATATTTGTAGAGCAGACTCCAATGAGGCACAGACAATTCTAAAACAAGAAATATCATCATATAGAGCATAACATTATGTATTTATAGAAATAAAGTGTTTTCACAATACCATATGAGACTGCTGCAGGAGCCCACACTTGTTGAGAATGCTTTGCAAATGTTGCCTGCTTCTCTCCTATGTTGCATGAAGTCAACATTTGATGAAGACTCCAATCACACTTTGATAAATACTCCATCACTCCAGATTCTGTAACAATAGAAATAATTATTTATTTGTTACATATTGTTTATATGGTAATGAAGCACCTGCAGTATTTTCCTTTCCAGTTTCTAAATATATATGATACACTCCATTTAATACATCTTTGTATGTGTTTATATAATTTATAATAATACATCAAATGATAGGGCGAATTTTACATTAACTCGTTAATTATTCATTCGATTGTTATGATATATATATACACTGAGGGAAGTCTATTCTATTAATGATATGAATAATTTGCTTATATTTTATGATAATAATTGTCAAGTAAAAATGTTTTTTCTGGGCAGGATTTCGATTTGAAATGGTTGCTAAGATTAATAGTTCAACCGATACTTTATCTACAGAAATGGCTTAAAGCGACCGTTCAAAATATGACAAGTAAAGCGAATCCTTTGGCACCCAAGTAAATAAACCCAGACTTAGCAAGAACAAGTAAAATCTTGCTCTTGTATTATAATAAATCTTACAATTCTAGCGCATTCCATGTTAGATAACGCGCATCACATATTCCTTAAAATTAATCAATTATAATGTATCCACAGTCTGTTTACAAGTGTTACTGCATCACACCTTTTTCCGCCGGCGGAGTTTCGTTGGCTGGCCTGAACTCCAGCCGATTCGCTTTCAGAAGGAGAGGATCAAGCGGCGGGCCATTAACCGCAATGTTCACATTCTGATTGCCCATATGCAACTTATCGACCTTCGCATGGATCGCCTCGACTCGCTTATTCAAGTACGCAGACGAATTACCCGATATGGGTGACTTGCGATGTGGAAGTGCGTACCGCAACTTGTCCCAAAACCACGGATCACCCCAACGAATGTACGTATTCGTTTTGAGATACAGACGCAGCTCCTCGTCGATCTTCTCGTCGTTTGGATCGAGATCGCCGTAGAGGATGACGATAACGCGTGCCACGCCATCACTGAGTGCTTTCAAATGCGCAGCGCGGAACTCCATTTTACCCCAGACACTCTCGAGGAATGAGGGCGAGAGTACGACAATCGTACGTCGCGAATTCTGCACTGAGTCCACCACTTGCTTGGTGATAAATTCTCCTGGTATCCAGTTCCGCATATGCACGCAAATCTTGTATGGGTTGATAGGATTCTCCAGCTTTGGCAGCAGCTCCTCGATGATGAAGAGTTCATCGTGTTGCGAGAAACTGATGAAGGCATCGTAGGTCTTATCCTTGTCGAGATCCTCTTCGGTGACGAACCACAAGCACAAGTTACGAGAGAACAGAAATACCTTGATCTCTTGATTGTACTTATAATAAAGTGCTATGGCAATTGCGACAATTATAATCATAGTAGCAATTACCACAACCAAGGTAATGATTATTTTTTCGTATGATGGACAGAGCTTTTCACGTGAGAGAAGGCGAATGACTCGGTTGGAGTCATAGCAGCGAATTTCAGTCTACAATTGAAAATATATATTAATAAGAGCACACCAGACACTCTACGAAATTACAGATATACCTTATTGGGAATAATGTGATCCCCGAGGTAGTTCCACAATGGTAGCGTGTCGCAATCGCATACCCATGGGTTGTGGTCCAATGTAACATTCTCCAAATGGTCAAGAACAGACTTATCAATTCTTCTCAAATCATTATGATCCAAACGAAGTTCCTAAAAGTAAATCGAAAGTAAAGTATCAATCCGAATGCTCAGAAGAAAATATGTAGTTATAAGTAGAGATAAACAAAATAATAACATTACCTTTAATCCCTTGGGAATTCGATTAATAGCCGTTAAGTTGTTATACGAAACATCCAAAATTGTGACGTTCACTTTGGAGAAACTATCGGCAGTCAAGCTGCGAATGAAGTTAGCCTTGAGAATAATCTCCACGACAACTTCATCCTCGCTATCACCTGATAAGCATTGCGCGCTCGTATTGTTGTTGATGGCCGGGATGAACATCGAGGGTACTTTCGTCAAATTGTTGTGCTGGCAGTCAACAACGATTCGGTTGTCAGAGGGACGATGATAGCAAGTGCAGCTTCCTGGACATGTAGGTGTACTGTACAGATACATGGGAATTCTCGCTTTGGCGAAATCCTCGTCACGTCGGTCGGCTGGTGCGGCGCACTTCAAGCCGTCCAATTTTATTTCGTATACTTTAAGAAAAGCGTCGTCGATTAGTAGATTCACGTAGCGGTATAGGTCGTAATTGGAGCAATCACACTTGACGGGGTTGTCCCCAATATTCACGATAATGTGTCGCTGTTTTTGGTTCGATTCCGTTTCTCTATTGACCTTAAGTATCCGCTCCATGAGATCCATCTCCTTCAACGTGGCGATTTGATTGAAGGATAGGTCAATCATCAGCTTTTCAGAAGCACTGTCCAACTCTGTAAACTGCAATGGAAAATGTCGATCAATAATTATAATGTTGAAATGTTGTTTCTACTCACATCCAACGTCGTAAACTTATTGTGTGATAATAACAATTCCCTCAAGTTAGGCTTTGTACGAATATCCGATGGGATGTAGTCCAACTTGTTATGACTAAGATCCAAGGTTTCAACGCTGATCAAGAAGTTAAATGGCGTCACTATGTAGATATCATTGATGGTCATATCATTGTGTGACAACACCAAACGCGTCAGTTTCTCTTGATAACGAAATATAAATTGAGGCATGGTACGAATTTGATTCGAGCCGAGATCCAACTCGGTCAGGTTCCCATTGAAGTTGAACGCCTCCTCATCGATCGCCGCAATCGCATTGTGCCCCAGGTCGAGCACACTCAGGTTGATCATTGAGTGAAACATCCACTTGGAAATGGTGGTCAAACGATTACGAGACAAGTTCAGTGTGCGTACATTACTCAAGCCGGCAAATGTGCCGTTGATAACTTCGGTTAGATTCATCCCGTTCAAGGACAATTTCTCCAGTTTTAAGCAGGATTTGAACAGCAGCACCGGAAGCATTGAAAGCCGTTGATTATTCTCTAAACGCACGCTAACCAGTTCTGCATTATTCGCGAACAATTCATCTGGTAGTGACTCCAAATCGTTACGCGATAGATTTATTTGCTGTAACTGTTTCAGTTTACTGAAAATTTCGGCAGGCAGCGTGCGCAAGTCATTGCTCATCAGCTCTAGCGATTTCAAGACGTGCAGATCGCTGAAAACGCGACCATCAAGCTGCGCAATGCGATTACTCCACAGGTGCAAAGTCTGCAGCTTGCGTAGACCGCGAAACGCGTCCGGATCGATGTAGGTAATATGGTTACTGGCGAGGTCCAGCTCCTCCAGGTGCTCATTGAACGGGCCCGTGACGTTCGTCAACTGGTTGCTTTTCAGGCACAACTTGCGCAGATTGCGCATCTTGCCGAAGAATGCATATGGAATTTCGACCAAGTTGCCGTTCTCCAGCTCGACGAACTCGATGGCCAGCAATTGCTCTGCAATTGCGTCCAGATAGGGCAGCTCAAAGCGGCCATTGTGGAAGAGTTCGTACTTCCAGCGTAGTTTTATCGGGGCCACCTGCGTCAACAGCGCGCCCACGTTGAGGCCATCATCGTTGTCGACGATGAAATCGCTGAAGTTGCAATACTCGATGATGAGTTCCTTGGCGGGGTATATGCTTATGTTGGCGAGAAAATTCAAAGGGTCATCGGTGCCCATCATGGGCGCCATGCTGTATTCCTCATCGACGGGTGGAAGGCATTCAATCTTCAGCGTCGTATTGGGGAGGTAGATGACTTGGATGCCGTACGTGTTGTCCAAATCGCGCCGATACGGGCAGTCGACTTCGAACCGTGGCATATTGACATCGCTGGACTTCTGGCAAGCGCATAACGGCGTCGTCAAGTTGTCGCATTGGAAAGCCGGTGTTGGGTCAACTCCAAGACATAGATGGTTCAGGAAACAGAGGAGCGCCAACCGGAGCGAGATCCGTGACATGTTGGTTGCGATGTTCTCAAAACTAAAACAAAACAATATTGTTACTTGAGTAAAAATGTATTGTTTATAATATTTATGAAATTGCGCTGAACAATATTGTAAATTATACACTAAATGATGAGTTAAGTAACAGGATAAACAAAATGGCCACCAAGGGGGTATTTTATTGCATTTTTCCCGTCAATAAAAATGAAATAATTGCTTGATTTATTTATTATTCGTGATATAATCACCTGCAGGTGACTTATACCAAGGAAAAGATTCAAGTTCAGGTATATTGCACTACAACTCATAGAAAATGTTAAATAAAATCGATATCTGTATACTTGCGTATCAATATTTTCTAGAACGAAGTCGTCAAGCAAACATTTCAGTTGTTTGATGCGGTGCAAACTATTTAGCCATCAGTTAAGCGCAATTAGCAGATTGTTAGGTAACAACGCGTCTTAATTTGGAAACTAGCCGTATCACTATTTGGTTCTAGATTGCGCGGAATAATTGAGAACGAACAAGTGTAACGAAACAACTTGCGGGGAAACCAATGGGCCATCGTGTACACGTTGAATTATCGTGTGAATTCGATACTCATTTATTTTATTAGTGCCACCAGTACCGACGAGCACTAGCGATGATGTGTTTATTTGATTACGATAGGTTGCTTCAACTTTGCCCGAACAGTTGTCCACAGTCGGCTGGTCCAATCAATCCGATTGATTCGTCAATTTTGTGTTGCATGCAATCATGGAAAACCGACGCAACGAGGACGCGGAATATCGTTTCATTTGGCAAGTTCAAATGTCAACGGCGGCGAGAAGAACGGCGAAAGCAACGTGAATCACCGCAGTGAGTGAACGATAAGCGTAAACTTTGCGTCGTCCTCTCGCAGGAAGTGCGCCCCCAAATGATGGATTTGTTCCTTGCTTACAATTCGAAACACGGTGAGTGCACGCTACCAAAAATGCGGACCGATCAGCTAAATGATCGCTAATTTGGTAAGTAGAACAACGAATTTACTGGCAACAGCAAGTTGCGAGATTGACCAGTGCAATCTTCTTAAGTCTTCATTTCTAATTAGGTTTGTTTACGCGAAATTATGTTCGACAACCAAACAAATTCAAAACTACTTAACAATTGTAAACATGCGTGTCGCTATTTTAAGCTATCCCTTATCTAACGGATGTAGGAAACGATAAAATACACTAATTGGAAATGTATAAATGCTAAATTATGCAACCAAATTATTCGCGTGTAGTTTTCACAATGGGTATAAAATTTAAGTTTTTAGTTGCGCACGAATTGGCTGCCTAACACAAATATTTAATGAATAAATCAAACGCAATACAGTTATACTATCAATATGTGCGCATGGGAGCGATAAACAATTTTTTATATCATGTTAATACCACGATAAGCAGCATTAAATGAGGAATGTTAGAGTGATACAGTTAAAAAACAAAACAAAAGCAGCATATATAGTTAATTAGATTAAATTTATGAATAATTCCATAATTCCCAACAATAATGAGCATTTGCGAAGTAATCAATGAAATATGCGAATGCTCGTGCAACAATTAGTAACGCAAATGCGAAAATAACAATTCCTAGAGTTCCACACAGCTATCATTTACTAATTAACAAGGCAATTAGAGCCTAACATATCAAAAATAAGGGATAAGGTCAGATGTCAAGAGATAAACAAGTCTATACCGGGAAATCTGCGTAAAATGTCTCAATTCAAGCGCCGAAAATACCAAAAAACTATTGCATAAAATATAAAATTTCCAAGAATACTTTATACGTACATTGATACGAAGCGCGTTCAAGGCTGGCCGCCAACGTATAATCTCGCTGCGACCGATTCCAGTCCGTTCGTTCGCTCGGCCACACTGCGAATATTATTACCAGCCATGTAAACACATTGTGAAGAATGTCAGCTCGTCGACGACGGCGACCAAGCCACCGATTCCGTATTCAATCCGGTTAGCGTGCGCTCCGCGTTGCAATAAACATGTTTAATTCTCATTAATTGCATGTGCTCAACGAACAGAGTTATTACCGAGAAAATTCGAATGCAGCGATTTTTTTTAATTACATTCAATCTGATCGGACGCAGTCGATTACATCGTAAACAACTAATTGCGAATGACGTATCGAACACGACGAATTGACGCCACAATGCTGTACTTCACAGTGAACATGATCATAGATCAACTTCTTGAGTCTTTATTCGCCCGATTGCCGATTGTTTTGCTTTTGCAATCGTACTCAAATGAATAGCTTAGCGCGCAAACAAAGCAATGCAAGAGAAAGTGGCCGCTGCTGTCGTCGGCGTCGCATTAATAGCCTTATCGTTGACGAATTTTAATTTACGACCGTATCTTATCAATATCGAGCCGAAATTGCGAATCAATTAGTGCGTATTTACCTGTAAATCCATTCCAAATGGCATCACATACGCGGCAACGAGGCACACCTTCAGCAAACGGTAAACTCCTTATGTTTTGTCCACTTTTCAGCATTTCTTCGGATACAACCACATAATAATGATCCAACCCAGGTCCGTGCAATGGGAATACTGCGAGTGGTGATTTTGTCGCTGGCAAAGAACGCAAGAGCACTGAAAAAATGGCCACCAAACAGCACCGAAACCAGCGATTGCGTCAAACTGGCTGGCTTGCGACGCGCTTCGCGCAGAACTCGTTGTTAAACAATCGGGAGGTATTGAAGCGGATACGCAAACGCGACACGATAAACGCGCTGTTCGACGGCCGTTCGATGCGATATTGCGTGATTCAATAACGCTTGCTCACTCCGCGCGTCCCCCACTGCGCTGAAATTAACAAACATGGTTTAAATTTATCGGCAACAAAAACACCCAGCGCCATCCATGAGCTTTTAGAAATACTGATGCTTACGTGTTCGCGAAGATTGTTTATTGCTATGCTACTATCTAGACGACCTCCAATGTTCTGAAGGAGATTTCGTTGGCTGACTTGAATTCCAATGGATTTGCTTTCGGCTGCTGCGGATTAGACGTCGCGATTGCCAAGTTGTTAACGCTTTTGCGATGCGGCAATGCGTACCACAATTTGTCCCAAAACCATGCGTCGCCCCAACGAATGTAGGTGTTCGTTTTGAGGTAGAATCGCAGCTCTTCGTCGATCCTCTCGTCGTTAGGATCGAGATCGCCGTAGATGATGACTATGACGCGCGTAACACCGTCGCTGAGGGCTTTCAAATGCGCGGCGCGGAACTCCATCTTCGCCCAAATACTCTCGAGAAACGAAGGCGAGAGGATGACGATCGTACGCCGTGAATTTTGCACAGAGTCCATNTTGATCTCCTGGTTGTACTTGTAGTAAAGTGCTATGGTGATTGCTGCCATTATAATCACAGCAGAAGTTATAATTATAGATGATATGATTAGCTTCTCATTAGATGGACAGAGCTTTTCTCGTGTAAGAAGCGGAATCGGTTGATTCGTGGGATAGCATCGAATATCAGTCTAAAATTAAATCATAACAATATTGCATAATGTAATTTCTTAAACAAATTTACCTTATTTGGGACAACGTGCGCTCCTAAGTAGTTCCATAATGGCAAAACCCCACAATCACACATCCATGGATTATGATCCAAGGTGACGTTTTCCAAGAGCTGTAGGATGGACCAATCCAGACGTTTCAAATTGTTGTGATCCAAATGGAGACACTAATAATAAAAAAACAAAATTAAATCAAGTTTTAAGATCTCTAAAAGATTTTTTACCTTTAAATGTTGAGGAACTCGTTCAATCACAGTCAACTTATTAAATGAGATGTCCAGCATTGTGACGTTCAAGTTGGCGAAACTCTCCATATCAATGCTATGAATAAAATTATCCTTAAGGATAATCTGTATGGCAACTTCTTTAACGCTATCGTTACAGTGCGCACTCATTGGGTTCTTAATCATGGGCATAAACATTCTAGGAATCGTAGTCAAATTTTTCCCCTGGCAGTCAATGATAATACCATTATCATGCGGCTGATGATAACAGTCACAGTTTTCGGGACACGTTGATGTCAAATGCAGATATTCAGGGTTGCTTGCCTTGATGAAGTCAACGTCACGAAGATGTTCAGGTGCAGCGCAGTTTAAATCCTCCATTTTAATGTCGTAAGCACGAACAAAAGCATCGTCGAATTCGTTATTACGATAACGATATAAATCGTAATTATTGCAGTCGCACTTAATCGGGTTTCCTGCAATCTTCACCACGATTTTCGAATTTTGAACATCCTTCCTCCATTCTTCGTCAAGCATATCTGCTCTGAAAACTTCCTCCATGAAATCCATCATTTCCAATGTATGTATTTGATTGAATGAGAGGTCAATCAATAATTGGCTGGAGGTCGTTTGTAGTTGGCTGAACTGTAATTAAAATTTAAATTAAAAATTTTCATAAGCAATTTCATTATTTCATCAAGCAAAGAAAGAAAGAAACTTACATCCAACGTTTTAAATGCGTTGTTCCTTAAGTGTAGCTCCTTTAATTGCCCCATCGTCATCACAATATCCTGGGGGATGAAGTCAATTTGATTGAAACTCAGATCGAGCACCTCCACGTTGACCAGAAAGTTGAGTGGCGTCGTTTCGTCAATCTCATCGATGACAATTTCATTATTCGTCATGAATAAATGCGTGAGTTTGGTCTGATGTTCAAAAACAGACTTCGGCAGATCCCGAATGCGATTGAAACTAAGATCCAACTTCACCAAGTTTCCATTAAAGGAAAACACATCCTTGTCGATTATTTTAATTGCATTATGCTCCAGGTCCAGTTTCATCAGGTTGCTCAAGCTTCTGAAGGTCTCTTTGGGAATTGTGACTAAGCGATTATTCGACAAACGAACGCCTAACAACTTTGAGTTGTTCTCGAACAAATTCCCAGGAATCATATCAATCTCATTCATTGATAGATTAATGTGTTCCAACTGCTCTAAGCTCGCAAATAGCTCAGCGGACAGGGTTTGAAGTACGTTGCTCATCAACTCCAAAACCACCAAGGAATTCAGGTGGCTGAAAACGCCAGCGTCCAAATGCGCGATTCGATTACCCCATAATTCCAAAACTCGCAGCTTTCGCAATCCGTGGAATGCATTCGGATGGATGTGAGTGATCTCATTGTTGGCGAGATTCAGTTCTAATAAATGCTCGCTAAATGGTCCCGTGACATTCCTCAAGTTATTTTGAATCAATTGTAATGAAGATAGCTTACCCATCTTCGATAATAATGCATGGGGAATTTCGAGCAAGTTGCTGCTCTCCACTGCAACGAATTCCATAGCTTCCAAAAGTTCTGTGTTGTTATGTAGATCGGGCAACTCAATACGCCCATTTGGGAAGATTGCATGCGACAAGCGCAACATTTTCGGCGTCATATTCATCAGTAACGTGCTCAAATCGATGGTATCGTTCTTACCGATGATAAAATCACTCAAATTGCAGTTGTTTAAGATGAGTTTCTCTGCCGGATGCAAGTGAAGTTCGGCGAGCAGGAGCAAAGGATCCTCGGTGGCTGTGGTGGTGTCACTGGGCGCAAGACATTCGATCTTGAGAATTGTCTTGGGAAGATAAACGACTTGAATCCCGAATGTTGGCTCCCAGTTGTAATCCTGAAGATTTGTGATGTCTATGTCGATTTGTTTCGTGCACTGAATATCGAAACTTTCTGGGATTTCGCCCTCGTAGCATTCGCAAGTTGCGGTCAAATCGTGGCACTGGAGCACCGAGTCGGCAATAGCGTTACTTTCAAAGCAACATATGACGAGTAGGCAGCAAAACGTTAACTGTTGCAGATTCGGATACATTTTTTGTTCGTTGGTTACACAAAACTAAAATGCGAAAACTACGTATTATACAAAATTAATATCCTCTGGTGAAATGTACGCACCTAAGAATGTTGAACCACAGACTGATCGAACGACGCACACTTTCAGACTGAAACAGGACCCAAATTGAATTCAACTTTCAGACAAGTTGCTTGAAGGGTGGGGTATGGAGTAATTTCGATAAATAAGACTGGTAGGGATGCACAGAAACGAAATTTGGGCAAATCCACGCTTCTGAAAAAGTTTCGAGGATTAGGATGGTTATAAAACGCAATTTAAAGTTATGCTTACATTTGCTTTGTCCATTTATCAAACCTCCGGGTTCATGTATCAATAGTTGAATAGCCAGATTAAACCTGTTACCTGGCAGGGTACCATAATTAAGTAGGATTAGTAATACCCCATACCTTTTCAACATCGGGGAATTTTAAGCTGGGAATTGCCGGACTAACCTACGAACAAAGTACAAACTAATATTAACACATTTGTAAAGACTTGAAAGAAATCATTAAGCAGCGTGTATGTACACAACCGTCGGTCACATTTTACTAAAATTTACTTTCGAATCGAGGCAAATATATCAGTAGACTGCACTGTTTTATGTACGTTATCTACAGGTAGAAAACCGAAGAATTCACCTTGCATTCATCAACATCAAGTTTTATGCTAGGCAACCAGTCAACCAGACATCAGCGCCACCCTGGAATTGTGTCGAATCAATATTTTTAAGTTGTGTAAATATAACCACTAACTTTAGGATGGTGATGTCAAAACGAATAATCCGAATAATTGTTAATTAACTAAATGGCAATATAATACTGCACAAGTCTACTGATTATTTCTGCTTGTGGCCATGACAGGGCGATCGAAGTACACGCACACCGTGCGTATTGAGACGGAAATTGAGAAGAATCGCGAAGAAGGCAACTGGCTGAAGGTGATTGAATTGGCTGCATCACTAAAGGAAAAATCAGCTGAATTTGGTAATATCACCATCAATCATTTTTTAGCTATAGCATTTATATGTGTAATTGTAGAGTATTTGGCTGAGTTCCTCATTGGAGAAGGCAGATTGGAATTGTACCTGGAGGAATGGCCTCCATTAGATGCAAATGTCAACAGAGCAAAACTAGGCCTAATTGAGGCCAAACGATATCTGCAGCAAGCAGCAAATGATAATGGGAAGAAGGCTGGTGTTGCTCTGGATGCCTATTTACTCTTGGGGAAGTTGCATTATGCTTGTGGTGGTTATGCAGATGGTATCAAGAGCTTTAAATTGGCTGAACTACATGCACTTTCCGAAAAGAAGCTTCCACTGTAAATAACACTACTATAATATAATCTAATGATTTTCAACAAAATGTTATATTTTTAGGAGAAGTCTTAAAATTGTTGCTGAGTCATATGCCATCAAGGGCCTATGTCTTCAGAAAGATCTATCAGCCACAACAAAATTTAAGAAAGCTGAAAAAGATGATGAGATTTACAGATGTTTTGCCCTTGCTTCAGATTTGGGATTGCTATACATGCAGGAAGTAGATAAGCAGCAGAGTGCCACATTTACCAATACAGGCACCCATTCACCACAACCGCCCGCTATCAACAAAACGCTAAATCCGTGCTTGGAAGTGGCATTGTTACAGGCGCCCACAATTCTTATATCACAATCAAAACACCGAGAGGCAGTGGAACGATATCGGCATTCTCTGAGCGCAATTGAAAGTCAAGGTTGCAGTAGCGTACGTTTAAAGCTGCTGTGCCAATTCGCGGAGTTTCTAATGCATGGGCAAGCAACTCAAGGAGACCACTATGAAGGCCCTCCTACAAATGGCCAGTTAGCATCTCCATGGAAGCCAAAAGTTTACAATGGAATCAACCAAGTAAAAAAGATGCCGTTTGATACGATGCCAGATTATTACATGTTTTCGTCTGTTGCAGTTTATCCCCAAAGTTGATTGTGAAGAAATCATTTTACTCCTCCTTGTGGCAGAGGCAATGGCGGTACGAAGTGCCGTTCTGTCGCAATCGCCCGACTTCAAAGATGTTCGCCTGGCTTCCTACCAAGACGCAGCGAATGTCTACGACCTGCTCGCCCTTGCAGCTGTTCGCTGGGGCCAAGTATCGCTCCTGCAGGAGTCGCTCGAACGCGCAATGAAATTCTCCTTCAACGAGCCCCACCTCTGGCGACAGCACGCGCTCTGCCTGATGTCGATCGGCCGCTACGACCATGCACTCGTCGTGCTCAAGGAGGTCATCAAGCTGGAGCCGCACTCGGCCACCAACTGCCTCTTAGCAGCGAAAATCTGCTACGAACATCTGAACAGCCCGCAGGAGGGCACCGAGCTGAGCACGCTTGCCAAGGACATCGAGTACAAACAGCCTAGTGGCATGCTGCTTGGCCGCTGCCATATGTTCATCGGCATCGGTTACCACCTGCAGGGGCGCAATCTGATGCTCAAACAGGAGCGCGCCGATCTGAACCAGCTCGCACTTGAACATTTCACCACCGCTGTGGACCTGGAGCCCAACGATCACCTCTGCAAGTATTACCTGGCGTTGCAACTCGCCGTCAACGGGCGCATCGAGGAGGCCCTGCTGCAAATCGGCATGGCATTGACGCTGCAACCAGAAAACTCGTCGTCGCTGCACCTGCTGGGCCTTCTACTGTCGGCAAATAACAAGCAGGAGGAGGCATTACAAGTGATTGATGCCGCCATTGAGGAGTACCCGGATAGTTTGAATTTGATGTATCTACGAGCGCACTTGGAGCTGCATGAAAAGGGAGGCGCGCGCGCTTTGATTACCGCAAAGTCGATGTTGGAGCTGTGGAAGACGCTCTACGAAGGCACCTCGTCCGATGTACCTGAATGCGACCGGAAGAGCGACACCCGTTCCGTGTTTCAACTGTATACATCAGAGATGTCTGATAAGGATTCGTCATCGCTGCAAGCCCAGCCTCTTGCAGCGAGTATTGCTGCTTCGCGGGTTGAGCAAGCGCTCAGCGAAGTTGCATCATCCGTTTCTAGCTTCAATCCGCGTCCAGGACCGCAACGAGCGTATCTTTTGCTCCTCGAAATTTGGCTACTGCTTGCCGAAATCTATCTCGCAATGGATCAGCCAGATGACGTTCTTAAATGTATTCAAGAGGCCAGCCAAATATTTCCGCTGTCGCATCACATCCTGCACATGCGTGGCCTACTTCACATGTACAATAAACAATGGGCTGACGCGAAACTATGCTTCCAAAATGCGGTCGCCATCAATCCGCAACACGTAAAGTCTCTGCAACAGCTTGGGCTGGTGTATCACTATCTCGGCTTGCAGGGGCTTGCCGAAACTACCCTGCGTGAGGCGGCTAAGATTGATCCAAGCAACCATTACACTTGGTATGTATGATTTGATTGTAAAACACTGAACTCTAACTTTTGCAATTTTAGGTATAATTTGGGCAAAGTACTTGAATCGCTGGGTGAGTACGAAACTGCAAGCTCCTCGATGGCTACTGCTCTAATTGTTGAAACAACCAGTCCAATTCTTCCATTTGCGTCAGTTCCTTTGTGTTTTGACTAATTTCAATCAAATTTGTAATAACCCACTTTTCAGTTTGTGCATTTTGTTTGAAATGTTGGTGATTGTTATGTTTCTTGTTACATTATTTTACAACTATTTATTTATCACAATCTCAGAGATTAATGCTTATTTATTCCGGATTTGGATGCTTTTCTGATGTCAACATTCCAAGTTTTATTTTACTGCTTTTAACGAGCATTTCCATTGCGTACATAATACAAGCAACATATTGTAAAAATAGTTATGTTATCGTTGTCAAATGTATATTAGCAAACTACGTTAATATTAAACAAATTAAAATGAAAATGTTAGTTTAAAATGATTCATCTTGGATTCCTGTTGATATAGGCAACCCATCCTACTATTGCATCATAAAATTGATGCGTTCGATTATTAAATTCATTGAACACAAAATGTCTCTTTTTACTATAAATCATCAAATAACGCTAATTATATAGATTTATATAATCGATATTTATATTATTTTAATGTCCGAAAATGTTAGTCCCAGCTAAATAATTTATTTTTACCATTTTAATATGTGATCACGTGATTGAAACGCTGCTTAATATTCGAACGCAGCAATTTGATGACGCAGTCTGCCGTTCAACCAATCAGAAAATACCACATAATGTTCCAATTTGCGATCAACTCATTCGCCTTTCAGTCTTGTTTTCAACATGATTCTTCAAAGTTGCATCATATTCTATGCGGAATAAGTACGTTGAAAGCAACGGATTGCATCATTCGCCGAAGAAGTCGCAAAGGTGATACATATCACCGGTGTATACGATGACAGCATAGCCAAGCAACAACAAACAAAAACCCAAACAAATCATCAACATATTTTGCAAAGTTGAGCGCAGTACACAATGGATTTCGACTTAAACGTTTTACGACGCATCGACGAGAAGAACAGCTACATCGTCATTGAGGAGGACTCGATGATGGACCCCATTGTCAAGCCTCGGAAGAGGCGGCTGGACCACCTCACCTGGGAGGAGAAAATCCAGCGCAAGTGAGTGTTTTCATCTCTCATTTCTGCTGATGTGGCATCCGCCTCAATTATTATCAGTACGCCCGCACAGAGCATGTAATTACGCTTGTTTGTATCGCTGCGACTGTGCGCCTGACCCAATTATACAGTACGACACGAGTCAATCGAGATCGATAACAAATTATATGTCTTGCAGAAAATTGAAGAATCGCGTCGCGGCACAGACGTCGCGTGATCGAAAGAAGGCGAAGATGGAACAGCTGGAGGTGAACTTCGAGCGGCTGATGGCGCAGAACCAGCGCGTCCTCGCCGAATGCGAAAACCTCAAGAAGCTGAATGACAAATTGCGCGCCGAGAACAAGGAGCTTCAGCAGCGCACGATGCGCCAGCCGTGCCCGAACTGCAACCATCCACAGGCGCAGAGCCGGCCTGTTGAGTGTGGCGACTACCTGAGCGGATCTACAGAATCCGAAGACCTTCTGCAGCAAGGTGTAGTAACACACTCAGCAGCGGCTCTGCCGACGATGGCCAGCAGCAGCAGCAACGCCAGCCCGCAAATCACCAGCCTGCTGAAGATCCTATTGGCCTGCCTAATCTGCAAGACCTCATCGACGAGTTCCAGCGCGACGCGGATCTCTGCGATCTGGACGAGCTCACCCAGAGCCTTCTCGCAGATATCGCCGCCAACCTTGATGCAGCTGGTGAAGGCGCTAAACTGCAAGTGAGTATCCGCCCGCTCTAGTACAACACCAGCGCCGAATACTGTAACATTCCTCTAACTAATCGCAAGCAATTTCCACATTTCTCTACTTGCAATAGCTGGTACGCATATGACTTAGCCGACATAACGTGCTCGAGGTGCGCCATTTATGTTTCGTGTTTGTTTTTATCCAATAACGTAAACACAAACGAGCAAACCAATAAAAAACGCACTCTGCACACAATATCAACAATAATAACACTGCGCATCGTGTTTTATCGGAAAATAATAATTCTAATAACGTTCTGTTCTCCCGTCTTCGTCTAGGACTCAGTTGGTGGATCCAGTGACCTTGGAGAAGTGGTGGGGACGCCATCAGAACAGCTGGAATCCGATGGGAGCGATGCTTGCGATTTAACGACGCCCCCGCAGATCAGCAAGAAGGAGCGCGAGGAACTCGCCGAATTCCTTCTGCTCCATCACGATTATAGTTGTAAACCGACGTCCAGAAACGCCCGAAAAACAACGCCAAGTCCCCACAAAAAGGCGCAATCAACGCCAACACCACCAGCCACCAGTAACAACAAAAAGCTTTCGAAGATTTTGCCTAAACAAGATGTACGCGTGCCACCATTACCGTCGAACGTTAAGGTAGAACCCATGGAAGTCCCCGAAGCCGCTGATGACGAGCAGTTGCTTTGCGGGTTCTATGACGAGTCCGAGAATTGCATAACGATAATCGTTGACGACGATGAGAATATCGACGATGCCATCGCAGACTTGCAGGAACAAATTGCCAATGTCGCGTCAACAACAACGCCGTCATTGTTGAACGTGCCGCCTCCGATTGGCATGGATTGCGGTTTTTCTTCAGGCTCGTCTGATTGCGGCTACGAATCTCTGGGATCGCCGAACGCGTTCAATGATGATTTAATCGACCCTACAATGTCCGAGTTGTTCCCATCACTGATTTGAGCATTTACCGATGAGCAAGCATGGGATTCTGTACATATTTGTTTAGTTTTACGCATTGAACAACCATTTTGTTGATTAATTTGGTTGGTATTTATAGCACTATTTTATGACGTTTCTATTTAGATTTTAAGTTTACAAATATAATCGTGAGATTGCATAAACCATGAAGTTTTGTTATTTCAAAAACATAAGACAGAATGTATTCTGCATGAGTTGTCCTCGTTAAAAACAAAAACAAATGCAATGAAAGATGCTACATTTTTGGTGTAATGTGGATTGCCTACGTTAAATCATTCATTCATTCATTTGTTTTTTATCTCTTGTTGCGCGAAATTTAAAAGTTCCCAAAGAACTCGCATCTAACAGATTACAACTTTCGAGTGCATCGCATGCAAGTGCTGCACACTTGCACTCAACGCTGATTATTTAACCATAGGTTGCATGTACAGACGGCAATAATCGCTGGCCGAACAAAACCAAAAGCGAACGCTCTTGCGCGCGCTCGCAGACAGTCTGTCACAGAAAAGACGCGGCTGGCGAACGCGGCGAAAACGCAACGTCCATCCAATATGACTCAGAAGTTCGCGTACGCGGACGGGATAATAAGAGAACGTTGCGACGCGCCGCAGAGCACATGTTTGGCCAACAATGTGGCGTTCTCACCGTCCGAAAAGGTTGAAGGTCGACGTGGAGCTCACGTCGGGACCGCCTTCCGCACGCATTCGCCGTCAAATGGCCCGCATGCCGCACGGCCAGCATCCAGCCCGGCCGGGGCATGCATGTGCGCATGGGACTCGGAAAGAAACTGATTTAATTATTACTTACGGCTCAATAATGCACGATGATGCTTATCGGAAGACGTTTTTTGCGTCGTGCACGCTCCATCAGCGCCGTCCATCGTGGCCGTGTCACAGTTTCCCAGCTGGAGGAGCATTGCCTGAAACAAAACGCATCGTCATTCATGTTGAACCGTCGCGCGTTTCTCGGATTCGATTTGGCGCTGTTTGCCCCGTTCGGGATAATTAACACGGCCGTTTACGCGGCGCAATCATTAATTTTACTGCACCGGTAATTTGCGCGGTTTGGCGTTCGTTAATGCACTATGATGATGCATCTCATACTTATAATATTGTGGCGTGTAATAAAGATTAATGCTTACACTGATTTTACGAGCATGTCCATTGAATACATTGATTCGGATGCAGTAATTACCCACTAACACACATATTAATTACACAACAAATTAATTTCACCTGCGACCCAGCGCAACTAACGCTGAAAGCTACTTTAAGGTTAGATCGGTTTTTTCAGACGTCAAATTTCTAAGTGTATAGTGGGTTGCCTATATTGCAATTTTTATGCAGTAAGACCCGATTAATGTAATTTTTACTAATTGTTTAATTAGTTAAAATACAAAATAATGGAATATGAATATCTTCGTGGGAACCGTTCAGACAAATGTAGAAACTTATATTGAGCGTGCGTGCGTTAAAACGCAGCAATTGAGTTGTGTGGAGCAATTTTCGAAAAATACTCCAAATGATGAATGGGTGCATTATATATTTTGGGAACTTAATTATTTAGTTTCTACGTATTTCATTGTAATGCAGATTGTTTTCGTTTCAGTTTGTTGTTATTAAAGGAATTGAGGTGATGCTAAATGCCCAGCAACTTTGAACGCTTCCAATTGCATTTCGAGGAGGCTTCAAATGAACTTTTACACTTACTTCATTTTAACCGGGCTCATCAAGAACATCTTCGGGTATGCTACGCTCGTGTATGTCGAAATTATTGTTCATTGATACGTCCGTATCGTTCACGTTCAATCCACCTACAATTTCAAATCACGATCGTATTATAGATACCATCAAATTATAGAGCAATTTAATTTTATGATGTACACATAATAAATATGCCCATGCATGTACAGTACTCGTACAGAGCTAAGAGCTGTCACAAAACTTTAACCTTAACCATACGTTTAACTTCAACCTCGGCTCGAGCTTTCTTTCGATTTGTTAGAAACACGCAGTGTAATAAATCTATCTCCACCAACTCCATGTACGTACCCTTCACTGCCCATAATTGCGATGGTGCATTCAATAAATTATTTCGTTTCAGCGTAATGCAATGCGACGCCATTTCGCACGTTTCATACCATGCAATTCAAAAACAATTTGGGAGGAATTTTTCAATAAAAAAGCCTGGACCCACAACCAGTAATGATTGCTTAAAAAGTGCAGAAACCCAATACGTAGTGACCACAATCCAAATTATTTACTTTTAGCTCTTCGCAGGGGTAAAACATTCAAAATTCATTACTCGAAAACCTCCTAAAATAAACAGAAGCAAGTCCAATGTATTCGAAGAGTGAAACTTAGAAAGTGGTATGAAATTTTCAATTGTCATGGATTCATAACTAATTTCTTGTAGTTTTAGTTGACTTTGTGAACTTCAAAAATAGTATTGCACCTGAAAACAAGCGGAGGTAGATCGTGCACGCGTAGCCGCATACCTTCAGCATCTGCATGGGCATCTGGCCGACGACGTCGGCGACGTCCACGACGACGACGCCGCACGACACACAGAAACCGTGGAGATGGCCTAGCAGGCAGCTTCAGAGAGAAGAGCGGCCGAATCGTGCGGTTGGTTAGTTCGCGCGCGAACACCACGCACCACGGATCTTTACCTGTGGTTGATGTGCCCGGGGTTTTGTTTTCGTCTTGTTTCGCTTCCTTGCGGTGGGCATTGCAATCGAGGAAGGTGCATTCCTCCACACCCCCATGGCCTGCGGCGCAATGGACGCACGAGCGACTTGTTACCATTCGCCCATCGCCTAAACACTCCAAGAACGCAACGTAAGTGATAACAACTTGATAACCGACTCGAATTAGTTGATAGATTGCTTGCCGAGTTTGGGGTACAAATGCGTTCATGTTCTAATCGCTGGTCAATCATTCGATAACTGTAATTATACAAACGAGCTGCATTGATAATGTAGTCTCAGCTTGGACGTCAGCTGTAAATCGTTTATTTGCGCATCTCAATGCACTCGTTAATTAACAAATGCATGGCAAACGACGATTTAACGACGAGAGATTTCTTTCTCACATTCTGAGGGATTGGAAATCCGTTAAATTCCGTGCAAGTTATGTCTAGTTTTTTGCCAATTTCTTATTGCGTTATGAGAAAATTGCCTCTACAGTTAATAAGTTATAAATTTTCATGAACTGATGATGTCCAAGAGTGCAATCATAATTTTAGAATTGAAACAAATGAATCTCGATTACATTTAGACTAATTAGATTCTCATCATTATTATGATACTTCCATTATTTATGGTGGAATTATAGAAATTTAATTTACATAATTTATGTGCGTTCGTTTGATCCCACCAGTAGCAATGCAAAGAATTCTCTTATTTATCTATTTGTTTCAACATGAGATAGTTCCGGAAAACACTGCAGCAAAATTGCAAATGATGCGAGTCACATCGTTATTAATTGTGGGTGGAGCAATCTTATATAAGTAGATTAATGCAAATGCCATCCGCATAATTACACCACATATTTGCGTACCTAACATGATACGTTAACAGTCACTTCCTGTTCCAGTTTGCTTCTTGCACAGCGCATAAATGCGAATATCATGGGATGGTTATTGATGACGGCAATTTGCAATGTCATCCAACGGTGAAATTGCGGCAAAAATGACGATATCGATTCAACTGTTTGCACAAATGAATGATTGATAAAGCTTGATCGCACTGAAAGACTCCAACGCGTTCAACAATACTGCGATGATGAAGAACAAATAATAGCAGTGATTAGATGAAGGATTTATCGTCTACAATGAACGGTTATTTCACTTTTACGGAGCTGTTATTTAAGTGTCAAACGCTAATTGTATTTGCCGGGCACTCGCAGTATGGACCACTCGTCTTCGCCGAGGTAGAGACAATCCGATCCGCGTTTTACAAATGTCCACAAACGTTCTGGCTGGCCGTTGAGCCGATTAAACATTAAACAAGCCCGTAAATATCACATGCGAGCTGTAATATCATAGTTGTTACACGATTGCATAGCAATTATACGGGACGCGTATGATTAGATGTATAATGCATAGTAATTACTTGCAATAATTCTTGTTGATTTATTCAGGCAATTAATATCCTCCCAACGATCTCATCTTCTAATACAGTTATCAGCCGATTTACGAATTAGATGTACAACGATCCACTGAAATTCCACTGCAACTATTTTGCAAAAATAACTTTTACCTTAAATTTAAAATTTCATCGTATGCAACCCACCGCACGTCTAATCTCATTTATATTTCAGAATATGGGGCAGAAATTATCATCGAATTCGACCGTACCTGGGGCACCTACATCGACGACACCGCCTCTGATATGGATACTCAAAGGACAACAGAAGACACACAATCCCAACCCGGAACAACCTATCAAATTCCAGTACAAAACACGGCGGAAAAATCATAGCAGCAATAATAATATGTCGACCAAGTTCCTGCTTCGCAATAATTTCAACTTGCAAGATGCGAAATTGCCGCTCAAGTCACAAGATGCGCCGTTGTGCGTTAAAGAGAAGATGAACCATAAGCAAGAGTCAGCGGTGACGATCAATCGGACGACATCCGAGCCAAATTTGGCCGCCAACAACAAACGACCTGGCAAACATCGACGGAAAAGTTCAAGGAAACTCAACTATTCGACCCAACGCGTTAGTTACCCCACAAATTACACGAATCTACCTGAGAAGCAGGCCGATTTGGATAAATTTGGGTACGACATCAATGACATTGATCAATTTCTTGCCACAGTGAGTATATTAAGTTGCCTACTCCTAATTACTTCTTCAATTATCCTGGGAGATTTTTGAACGTTTTGTGATCGTTGTAAATTCCCCAAGGCTATTGAACATATGAACATATGGAAGAAAGATTTACAAATTCCGTATCTATAGATGTATATTACGTGGGTCGTGACTTATTACTTCCAACAAAAGTTTAACATCTATGAGAACATCATGTTCACCAAAAAGAAACAAAATAATATTGCTTGCGGCGGTGCTGCGTTCAAAAATGAAATCATTTGTAAAATTACATGCTAATGTATGCAACCCAACAAACAATAACATATCTTTTTACAGGCATCCATCGAGAAACCCGCAAACATCCCGGTGGTTTTATCCGTCTCGACGGTGCTTTATCAAACGCGGATTGGAGGCTATCAGGAAGAGATAACTCTACCACTCGGAATGGTCGTCAATGCGATTTTCCGCAACCAGAATTGGTTGTACGTGCAGACACCGCACGGCGAAGAAGGATACATAACGTACGCGGTGTGCATCCCCTTGGGGATCATTCCCGCTGCAGATGATGCCGCCTCCCCGTGCTGGGAGACGTCGACGGATGTCTTCCCGCGTCCTTCCGGTAATCAGACGGACACCGAAAAGTTGAGCGAATGTAGCACGTCGACGAGTCGATGTCGCTCGACGTCGCGACGCCATCGGACCGCATGTGGTGAACGCAGCGTCGACCGGCTCTACCTGCAAGCGGCCGCTTCCGCCAAAGATAAGGCCGTCCAGCGGCAGACGCTCTTGGTGATTTCCGACGATTACGTCCAAGAAAGCGAAAACACTTTGAGCGTCGCCAAAGGGGATGTTGTCGCATTGCTGAGCACCCACATTCGGGGCTGGTTCTGGGTGCGCAAAAAGGGCGGCGAGGAGGGGTTCATTCCCTCGGGTACAGCCGGTCATGGCTTTTTGTAACTGTTCATAGTCGACTAATATTGTACATGTCATAATGAAATATATTCGCTTATAAGTTTGCTACGAATTATCCTTTCATGTAATTCAAGCTAGGCAACCCAGTATACACGAAAGTTAGAACAACTTGCAGCAATTTAAAACGGTGCTTTTTTGAGCATTGTGATAAAATTGCCAAAGTTGTCTGATTAAGTTTACTCAATAAAATACAATAAATAAGGAACTAAACGCTAAAACAAGATAACTATTGTAACTATCAAGGGTATAAATATTCACTGTACAGTTACAAGAAGCGCGATGGACTTGAAACAAGTTATCAACAACAATTAGCGTCATGTTCGACAACGGCAACGATTACTAGGCTAACTAAGCGATATCAGTCACAATTTTATCGAGGAAGCGACACGTTGATATTAACGAAATCGGTTGCAAACAAAAATGATTAAATAACAAGATTTCTACAAGTACATAATAGAAAATTGAACACAGTACACGATATGAAAACATACACTTAAAATTAAATCTAGCCTAATCGGTTTGTCCAACTGGTCGAAATGCTTTTTTGTTGCAGAATTATTCACCGAATTCAAAATGAGAACGTTATAAAGTTGAATGATGACTAGCAAGTAACCTAATATAATAAATATCTCATGCAATTTTAGCATTTACGTCATGTACATATAAAAATATCAAAAATATTTCTTCGATTTGAAATGTCCAAAATCGAGCAATAATTGTAATCGTCAAATGACGACCTCTCGATTGCTTTTTGCATACAAAATCGTATGCACGCAAAATTGACGTATTTGTTCGTTTTGTAAAGCTGCAGCATCAACAACTTGTTTCCAAAGGCACTGATACCGTTTTCGTGGTGCCATTCGTAATGCTATTATTCGTGATGGTGTCACCCATCGAAGGCAATCCTTGTGAACTGGAAGAATGATGGTTGGTCGTCCCAGCGGTCTCAGCAGCACGATGTTTCCACCACCAAAGACGCTTCACTGCTGTTATCACCTGTAATTAAAAAAGTAAGATACAAAGCGCCAAAACTCGTAGATAAATTTACCTGAGGTTGCAGACCAACGACCATGAAGATGAAGACACCCTGAAGACAATTGATCAGATCAGTGATGTACCAGATCTCTTGCGGACCGCCGATCGCCCAGGACAACACATCCGCAATCCACGTGACTCCCATGACGATCACCAGCTTCATGCAGACGCGTCCCAATGCAGCTCTAAAAATATCCCAAAATTTTCGTAAACGTCATCGAATATGGATTAGTGCGATTCGCTCGCAACAAAGAAATGCGGAAAACTCTCACCTTTCGGTCGTTGACTTCACCAATTCGCGCTTCCACAAGCCGCATGTCAACTCTCTGGCGGTGGCCGCAAATAGCAAAAGATTGATGACCAACAGCCCGCCAACCGGACCGAAGAAGTATGTGAGGATTTCCGTGTTTCCTGTAAAACAATAAGATGTCAATTAAAATTCCATACGAACATGGGTGGCATCAGAGGCGTCCCATCGACGCGGAATTTCAACCGTTGAATCGTTGAATATGTTTAAAAATATGTCGATCGACAAATATGAATATGGCCGAGGCATAAAAAATATGTTTGCTGATACTTGAAACGTTAATGGTCAAGTGTTTTGCTTATTCGGCACGCACATCATTTTGCTTTTAAAATTTCCATCCGAATAAAATCCAGCGGTCGTTTGTATTTGACGCATTTCGACGCAAGAATTTTCAACAAGAGTCCACGTCCAAAAAACAAGTGTAGTGTTTAATTTTAGTTTGTTTTCAATTGCGATTCGTGCTTCTTATTTCCATTTACAGTAAGCACCAACGAGCGATAATTCAATTTTATTTGAATTATTTTTATTCAAACTGACGCAAAGTTTTACGATTGATCATTGAAATTATAGGGGGCGCTCGTGGCGGAAACAATAAAATTTTATCTTCCAACTTGGTAAACAACTGTAGATTGAAATTACTTTAAAATGCAAAATAGTAAAGTAATGAGATCGTTTCCATTTACGGGGAATAGTTTTTCATAACAGTCAGTAATTATGTGGCAACCGTAGATGCATTTATAAAATATTCATATTCATCAATTAGCGATTTTTCTATTTCAACTACTTGCAGCATGCATGTTTTGCACTCGTAATCCACGAGTATTAAATTCTCTTTGGTATTCTCTCACTTTTAAGCGGTAATAATATAGAAGGCTCTTGATTATTTATTACTTGCTTATGATTCACTTGTTCTACGTTCGCGTTCATGGGAACTGTTTACTCCACGTTCAATACACAATGGAATGCAAAAAATTGTTGCATCTTGCGATCTCAAACAATAAAAGAACATTCCTAGTGGATTATTACTTCACGGAAGCAAGAAATAGAAATCAAGGTTTCATCCAATTGGTGTAATGTTGGTTGCCTACCATTTTTAATTGAAAAATTTTACCTTACCATTGGAAATGCAATTTTAGCTACAAATATTCTACCATTCTCTAAACTTCACGAAGAGCATCAACGTTATAGAAGAATGAGTCGGAGCGTAAATACCGTATTACCATGTGCATTATGTGCATCACATTCACTGACCTTAAAGTCGTTTAGCAATGCACCAGCTCAGCAATCTCCAGTTGAAGCTACGAACCAGGTACTACATTCGTAAACGAGCACCAGGTGAATGTTTGCTTAAATCTGCAATAAAGAATGCGGAAATTTCCAACGCGCGGAGATTCGATTCGAGAGGAACCCGTTAGGACGCAAAACGCTTTTCAGCCGCAATTTTTCGCTCGTCTTTCGCTCATTCAAACAAGAGAGTCTAATCGCATTTTAACGAGCTGGTCTATGCGACATTTACCTCGGAACCAGCAATTATTCTCGGCGAAACCGGGCGTGATGAAAACGTCGGGATTCTCAACCGAATCCAGAATTCCTGCCGTCCCAGCAATGAGCAACGGAACTCCCCAAGCGTACACCTCGTAGATGTGCAAACGCCAACGCTCCTGACTTTTTTCGGCACTCTGCGGTCGTAGATCCCTGCAAAGAAAACGGCAAACATTAGAGAGATGCGCTTCAAAAATCACAATAACACTCCAAGATCAGTTCGACAGCAGGTTGTAAAATGTGTGAGGTTGTTAAACGCTCCAAGAAGCAACAATAAAGCTTGCAATTTGGGTCGTAAAATTTCCGTAGCAACTTGTAAATTGTCAATAGACGACACTCGTCAGAAGAAACGACCATTGGAGTACTTCTTCTTGTATACAATCAGAGAGAGGAGATTCTATGACTGCAATAAGATTTTACAGCTTTCAACGAGCAACGGAAGTACTGGAATCGGCCATCTTGAACATCACCATAGTACGGTAATAGTTTCAATGCATTGATTCAAGGCCACAAGAAACATTTGTGTTATTACATTTCACGTAAAATCCATTAAATCATAACTTTTTGGCAGAAGAACTTGAAAATAGGTGATACATTAAATCACCGAATGTAATTCAGTTGGTAAACACAAATAAATCATGTTTTCAACATTCATACACATCTATGGATGTGTAAAGTAGGAGCTAAACGGACGGGGAATGTTTATCTGCCTCATTGAAGCTCTAAATAGCGCCGCTAATTACATCAAACGAAGTGGATAAAAATGCCAACACCAATCTTTCAACGCTTGATATCGCACCAACGCCAAACACAACCGAGTGGTGCGCTGTGTGTATCGTCTTGGCTTGGAAAGCAAGGTTGCATACGGTACTATAAATAAAAAATCGAGCTTGGGCACTTTCATCTTCAAAATTACATGTGCCAGATGGGCGTATTGGATGTCCGATTATCAATTCATTACCTGATAGCGGAAATTTTTCACTTGAGACAAGAAGCCTCGTGAAGTATCGACGTTCGGCGCCCACACACACGCGTTTCCGAGGCGCCAGAGGAATATTACTCGATGCGAAATTCAATTTTTCTATATTTAAATTGTCTGCCGCATTAATCTTGGTTATTTTGCGATTCGAATGACGCGTCGGCGTTTTCCGATAGAAAAATACATTGTACCGCGGTGCGCAAAACATGCCGCTCCAGATTTCCTCTGAAGAAGCCGCCTCATGCCCAAACGCGAATTATTTCGCGCAAACACATCGGACGCGTGCGATAATTATCACTAGTCGGCGGCCAACAAGCGTAATGAATCGCAAAAATGCGGATTACTTAAGCATCGGCGCCGTTTCATCTTGCAACCAAACAATTCCTACGTCAAATTGTAATTGCATGTAAACATGTACAAAAAGTTGCCTACGTATAATTGCACACAGCGTTGCCTACAATTTATTTTTTCTGTTTTGCAATTAGTAACTGTTTTGTATTGCGTTGGTAAATAATTAGAAATTATCCAGAATAATGGAATGTATAGCAATTGGGATAATAAATCAGTTCAATGCTTGATTCATTGTTGCTTGACCTCACTAATCAATAATCAAGAAATAGCCAGTTAATGAATAATACACTCATGATGAGCAATTATTATGCAATTTTTCATCGTAAACGAGCGATAAATGCAAATATGAATTAATTGTTTCAGCGCGTCAAGCGTTGTCGCATTAATGATTCCATTGTTTGCATATCGCTTCGACGCTTCGGGAATGGAGTTCAAAAAATTGATATCTTTTCCGTAATCATCTGAAATGGAGAGAAAATGGAACCAAGCGCAAGATCGCCGTGAAGTCGGGCGGCTGCAGTTTACAACATAGTAAATGTCATCCGGCAAACGAAACGGAATGACGATTTGTCAAACATGTTCTACATGTGCATTCGGATTTATTTATGCGTTGTTTGCGATATGAAATGAAAACGTATCTCGTGTGTTTGAATCGTTGCCAAGTTATGCCGATTCGGATATGAAATGATTCGATTTTTATGCACCGCAAGAGACTGCGCACGCGTAGAACGCACAAAAGAACAAATGAATCGAGTACAGGACTTTCTCTTCGGTCTTGAAACTTGCAGCTACAAGAAAAAACGATTCCGGAGACGGTTTAATGATGGCCGCAATTACTTTTTATACCCGTTCGTCGATTTTACAATCTCATTTCGAGTTTAGGACTGCAACCAAACTATCTTCCAGACAATTGGAATACAATTTAACAATACCATCTTGTTTTTTTATGGCATGTTTTATTGCTGATGCGATGTTCGTGTCGTTAAATGTACCTGAAGGGATTGAAAGTTTAAAAAATGAAAATTAAAGACGAGTCGTATAAAAAGGGTGACGTGTATGAATAAAACCGGATTGGATTAATCTCTACATTGAATTCATTGCATTCGTTGATGTCCCTTGATTTCAATTCGTAATCTCTAGTTCAATGAAAGAAACGGAATTTCATTAAGATAACATTTATCATAATTACATATAATTTCAAAACGAGTGTACCCCTATAAATATTAATCATGGCATCCAATTATTCATCAATTCTGTCGTTTAAATCTGTATAGTTCTACAGGATGTTCACGAAACTATTATAGGAAACAAATAATATGCAATCCTTGTAATCAATTACTCATTCAGTTTCGTAACGTATCTTTGGATGGCTTGCCAAAAGTGACAACATAAGGATGCACTTGGATTTTGCATCAAACACATTGCATTTAGAATAGACAAGATGATTTTAGCTCGTCGAGGTCGTGCACACAAACTGAATAGCAGAAACCATCATTGAAACAGAACTCGAAAATTTTCATGGGGTTTTTCCTTCATTCTCAGAGGTTTTTCTATATAGATCAGTGTTGTATGTCTATCATCGTTGGCCGCTTGTTTTACATTCAGTCCATTTGTATATATTTGAAAATATAAGCAGAAATCGCCCTAATTTATTTCAACTTCCTCCAAGAAATGGAAATCATCAAAAAACAAACACGCCGAAAAACAATCAAGAAAAGAAACCTCAAATTAAGTCAGTTTATGTCACTACAGAACGGAGTAAATGAACTCCACGAAAACCAGTCCAGAGCCAGGAATTTCGTCGAATTTGTTTTTTTTTTCATGGTGACTATTATTTGAAATGATGAGTATATACCCGGTTGACGATTTGTCTATTTTCGGCGCAAATGTCGAAATAGATACGGAGGCGGTCGGCATTTATTTATACGCGCTGCGTATTTATTTATAACATTAGGAAGCCAGGCTGTCAGTCTACAACATACACATTCACGCACGTGTTAATTAATTATCGGCGCGCACTATTCTTCAGTAATCGTCGTAATGACCCAGAAAAGTGTTGACTTAAGTGAGATCACAATAACTTTCCATGTACTTTTCGAAAAGAAGCAAAAGGAACTTGCTGCTTCCTCGTTTGGGATGTCGCAATAATTCGCCAAATGATTTAGATGCAGTCGGTAGACGATGGAGAATTTGGACGTTGATGAAATTTACTCACCGAAAGGTCCACCAGATATTGAAGCACATCGTGTTGAGCCAGAAGAACGCCGACAAGAAGAGGAAGTGCATGGCGACGGCTGCAACCAAAATACGAATTCATTAGTCACATGAAAAGCATAACACAAGCCAAAAACAGACATAAAAACACAAAGGAGGAGAGTGAAACAAAAAACACAAGCCAGAAGTGAAAATTTCATCATCTAAGAATGCAAAATTATCTCTTTTTTCGCTCTTTTAACTGCATATAACTTTTCAACGGTTGCACCAATTAAACTAAAGTTAGAACCAAATCGTAGGTCTTAACGAGTATTTTCCAAAAATGTATGGGTTCATGCCCTTTTGGCACTTGGGAGCGCAGAAATCACGTTCGAAGAAAAAAATTTAAAAAAAAGTTTGTAGCGATAAAAATGAAACGAAATTGTTAAAATCGTTTGAGTTTGTAAAAATTTTCATATCTCCGAAACTAATGGACCGATTTCGATGATTCAAAGGGCATTTATAGTATTTTGACGAAAAAATAACATTGGTCATGGTCCCAAATTCGTACGGAGTTCGGAAA